>CAAKHC010009960.1:3414-34031 GCA_901007825.1 Macroramphosus scolopax | reverse complement strand
GGGGGTGAGGGGGTAGGGGGGCAAGGAGGGTAAAGGAGGAGTCTACTGACGGGCCAAAAAGGAACTCCCTGTATGCCTGAGCAGCAACCACATCCATGATTAAAAACACACATCAACAGGCAGCACCGAACACCCCATACACAATATATACCTCTGTGAGGACGGCAATTTAGAGGTAATCGCTCCCTCAAGTATACACAATACTAGAGAATATTATCTCTCACCTCCCACACCTGTGGAGAAGGGCTGAGATGGAGATACCAAGATGGAACAAGGGGTGAAAGGACAGAAAAGAAAGTTGGGAGAGTTCATGAGGTTGCAAAGGCACCTGTGTGCTCATGACTCACAGGGTTGAATACAGGAGAGGAGAGGAGGGAAGAGGAGGCTTTTCTGCTCAGTTAGCTTACATGATACACGGAGAGCTCCCCTCCCTATGCTGCACTGCCTACATAGCTGTCTGTGTCAGTATCAGTGTTTAAGGTCATGGCTGTCTAGGCTGTTGCAGACCAACACAGTTGGTACTCAGTAACAACAAGTAAGTCGGTATGAACCACATGCTCAGCATGTTGTGTCCTGTCAAGGCATCAGCTCCAGTCACTACAGTACATAAATGATCCTTCGCACTCAAGGGAAGCAGCTCAGCTTGCTATTCTGGGTCGGGGGGGCAGGAGGGGGGGCACATTTTGCTCCAGAGCAACGGCTGTTTTTTTGTTCAGCTCAATGAGCTGACGCGTCGCTACAAGCTACACTACCCCCCTCCCCGGCTCTGCAACTCCAGGATATTACTGTCCTTTCAGGGACAGTGTTGCTGGTCTGCAGATGGCTGCGTCATCCCCATGTGGGGAGCCTCCAAGGCGTGCGGCCCCCATCACATTGTCCTGTCGTGTAGCTGGACCCCTCATAGTACCATCCTAGGGATTCAGGGAAACTCCTGCCTGCTGTGCCAAATTAAGCTTTCACTCTGACATTAAAAACAGCGCACGGGGATAGCAGACATCTGCACTTTAAAATACACGGGACAGAAATGCCATGGGGATGCAGCAACGTTAATATTAAGGAGAGCGAGCATGACGTAGACATAAGATATATTTGCAAGAAAAAAGTGTCATAGTGCTCCAACACAGGTCCTTTAGGGCCAGAGGCTGCATGAGAAAAGGGTTTGATGAATTCTGCAAACGTTCCACGGATTCCTCCCTCGCAGGGACCTTTGGGAAAAGAATGGGTCATATGCAAATGGCATGCACAGTATGGAGAAGTTTCCCACAAGCCGAGTGTGAAAAGGGCTCTCCCTCCCCATGCCGGGCCTGCTGAATGGGCCTTTTCTTCTGCCACTGAAAGTGTATGAGGTAGAGCAGGCAAACTGCAAAGGTAACTAGGCTCTTTCTCCTCAGGCCTTCTCACTAAAGCCTGATCACACAATGGTTCATTTACGCATTCAACCACACAAACCCCAATAAAGCACATCCAAGCGCAGTTAAGGGGGTTACTGAAACTGACTCTGGGTTTAAAACTCCTCCTTTACGGAGGAAGAGCACATTTTTTTGGCTAATGCTCTCAGCCTCCATGGGACCAGCTAATCATTAAGCTACCTTAACGGAGGTGGGAGTGTGGTGGTACATCACATCTTTTCAATTCCTCCGAATGTTCAGATGAGGACGGGTCTTTTCTCACCTTTGCTAAACGCAAAACACTTTTCCAGATGGTTAAAGATTGTTATTAATTATACGAGGATATATGAGGTGAAAAATACTTTTGGGGTTATTTTTGCTGATGTATGTCTCGGGAGAAACATCTCTGAGGTCCATATAGGACATATTTGCCAAAAAGCTGCCAAGTGTGTCAGGTTTTTTATCTTCCAGGACCAGTCCTTCATCTGTCACCTGTTGTACATATCTTTGGTCACCTCAGCTACTTCTCACCAACTCTCTCCATCCCCCACTTGCGACTCCACAGGGAACATAAAGTCCACAGTTTAAGGGGTCAGCGAAGAATGGACAGAGAGAAGGAGGGAGAGGAGAAAAGGCTGAGGGCTCCAACACTCCCTCCCTCTCCTCTCTTCCCCTTTCATTGAACAGACTTAAACACAAACACAATTGGACATGCTGGAAGCCTCACAATGGCACAGGGGGGGAAAGTGAAGTCATACTCTAGGCACGATGGGTGCCTAGGTCAGGGGGCAATCAGCAGCACCCCTGGCTACTGTGTCGTAACCCCCCAAATAAAGGACAAGCTCTGGAGGGAGGAGAGAGAGCGGAGGCGGGGAGATTTTCTTCTTACTTGGCACTTTCAAATGAAGCGGTTGAGGAAGTTGGTGAAAAGCAGTGAGATAAATGAAAAATTTCCTCCTCTGCTAAAGTCTTCACACAACAGGGGTGAACCTTTTAAATGTAAACAGATGTCTTTTAAAACACTGAAGCGGCATGTTGAGCTACAGAGCCAATCCGCACCTCCTCCGAAGGCACTGCTTGTTTCGCTAAACAAACTGTAGCTCGAGCTAAGCCAGTGTTTTTATTGTTCACCCACAAACTCACAGCACATGGTTGTACTCCATACTTTCTAGCAAGAGTGAGGGAGTCCAGCGCACTAAGTATAGTTTAAGTATAGTTTTACCAGGCCAATAAACATGGTGTTCAACATCACGTGAGTGGTTGTCAAGTGCGAAGCCCACATTTTTCTCCCTTGATGGATGACTCATCAAGATGCAAGTAAGTGTGTGCATGTGTGTGTCAGATACAGAGAATAGGAAAGAGGAAGAGACAGACACAGAGTGCTGATGCTACATGTATGCAGACTCATTTCAAGTTTCTCTGTTCTGAAACGATCAGCCCGGCTATTAGAAATGGGTACAAAGCTGTCACGGCGAAGCCCTGTTTATTTTTAAGAATGTTAATACCGGGAACATTCCTCTATTCCCGAATTGCTGTGTTAAATTACCATTGCAGGGAATTTCTGCTATTCCCAAGAGGAGCTGACTGGGGAGAAGCGACAAAAGGGAGCTGTAGTATCCCACCAATTGCAAACACCTGTCATCCTGCAGGCTGTTAACACCTCTCTGTTTACAGCAAGGCATGGAGCTCACCTTGATCTCAGCTCCCCCTGATAGCCAAGGACCTGGCTAAGCCACTGACCATAATAAGCTGGGCACCACTTGAGGGCTTGCCTAATTAGAAGAGCCCAAGCAGCGGCTATCAAGTTCTTCCCCATGCACAGAGATAGATTTGTATGAGGAGAGCACTGCATGTTAAAATGTCTAAGCTGTATTAAAGCGTTACAAAACCTGAGGCTGTGACCACATGCAACACCAGCATGCAAGATAACTTTTCATAGACATTCCATTGAAAAGGAGGATATGCTGATTTACATGACAGATCACAAGCCTTGTCACAAGGTGGTAGGAAGTGGGGACTTAAAAGCAGACCATGATGGCTCTTTAGAGGGAATGTAAATGAGGCAACACTTTTGTTAGGTTATTGGGGTGATTTTAAATATCAATAGCCTCCTATCATTACTGTAAAATGTTAAATAAAACAATGCAATTTATTGTGTGCATTAGTACAGTAAAAGTTACTTTAGTACACAATAACTTTTACATTCTCAAAGAAGCCAAAGAAATATGCACACCTTGACAGCAGGACAGTTATCTGAGGTGTGTCCACATATTCACACACAAGCTCCAGAGACGACATACATAGCTAAATACGCCCTATAACAACCGGAGATGTCAGTGGAAACATGGAAAGCACCCATTAGAAAAAAACCCTCTTTACATCACTCATGAGGTATCGAACACAAATCTCACCTCACAGTAAAGCCATTCCACAATCACTATCCTGCCCTCCTAAGCAAGTTCTACCATCCAATCATGCCTGATGGTGCAGGTTTGTTTAGAGAAAATAAACCACCCTGGTTCCTTTAAACTACACTGAGTGTCACATTCCAAAAGGACGTCTGCTTGATAGACCAGAATCGGTTGTTTTTATCAATTACAATAATTAAAAAAATAATAAAAGTCGTGTTTAATGGCCGTTTTCAACACACCGGAGGGCGTTTGAAAACAAACGAACTGTAGCAGGAAAACAGAAAAAAAAGTCCTTCAGGTTTACGATAAATAAAAGCCAAATGTACATTTAGACTTTCCATCGCTTACAAACAGGGGAGAAAACAGTGATAAAGTATTCGTCCAGGAAGAGCACTCTGTGAGTATTTAAAAATAATTTTTCAGGGTGGGTGAATATCCGTTGAGCTCCCGAAAGTACAAAACGCAAATGATGTCACTTTCAGTGTTGTCAGTATAGCGACTGCATGAAATCAAGCAATAATATAGGAAAAGTGCGCGTGTGTATGGACTCGAACAAGGATCAGGATTCCCAGCGCGCGACAGGAGGGATCCGCGGTCCTTATATGGGCTGCTCACATACACAGCGCGTGAGATGTCCCTCGTTCCCCGGAACCTCACTTATCCCAACCATGTTTCTACTGAGCTTTCTGCACCCCCATCTCCATCAAACACCGCGGGGACAACGTTGGAGCGATGTAAAGTAAAACAGCAATAAGTTGGAGGAAGACGAGCTGCTCTAAATATAGACTACAGCTTCTTTAAAACAATACCTTGATCTGACCGGTAATATAAGAATAATTTCAGTCACTGGCAGGCGAGATTAAATGAGGCAAAACGCGTTTTGTCCGCCCCGTAGAGCAGCAACAGTGTCCGCTACCTGCTACGAGTCCGCAAAAGAAAGAAAGAACACACAAAACAGTTGTGTGACAGTCTAAAAGGACGTCCACGGCGTTTTTTGAGACAATCCCGAATGTTTTTCAGAATAAATATTGAAATAGCAGCGTTTCGAAGCGCTGCAATAACAACCAGGTAGCCTGTTTGCCCACAGAAACAGGTCCGAGTTTACTGGAGGGCGCTTAAAACTCGACAGAATGTTTTAAATCATTCAATGGAGAACATATGAAGAGGGTCAAACTGTACGAAAAATGATAAATATGTGTAATAGATTTGAGACAAAAGCTGGTCCACTCATAAAGGGTGAGGTGCGAATAACGGTCTCCAGTGCAGCGGACCGCTAGGCGGAGGGAGAGACGCGACCCAGGTATAACGGTACACCACATAGGGCTGTAATACAGCGCTCACTTGCTACTTCCCAACACTTTCTGTTACTAAAAACCCGACTTCTGGGTATCCAAAGTTTTCGGCGAAATTACCGGGAGACGGGATAGCCTCCCGACCCTCTCCCCGAAAGAAAAGCTCCGCGTCAGAAGTAGTTTTACTCACCGTTGTTCCTCCTCGGGTTTGCCTGCTTTCTGCGCTTACACCTGGGGCCATCCGCCATGATCCTTTCGTTGTGTCTAAATGCTGCTGGAGAGTCACCTCCTCTCTCACCCCTCTCCCCCTCCTCCTCCTCCCTCCCCTTCACCTCCCCTTATCCGCACCTGGTTTACGACACACAGCTTTACGACATCACCTTCCCGCACCTCCCCGACCCACGTTGCCAGCACCATTCATATGAGTAGAAGTAATACTGGAAGTGAGAAGGATGACTGAATGTTCACCGTACCTGCCTGCTAGAAACGTGTCATGCATTTAAAATATTTAGCAGCCTTTACTTTCTGTTTTAGTAGTCTAATAATTAAAAGGTGGAGATGATAAAATTCAGAGGTTTTGTTATTTATCATTATTTGTAACGTTATAAACTGCTGCTATTACCACATTGTCGGTTTTGTTATTGTTGTGGATCCTGGAGTCGCTGTGTTGTTGTTAATGTATCTTGTGCTGTGTTTTAATTATTTTGAATAAATAAATAGAAAATGGAAAAACTTTATGAACTATGTACCTAAAGGAGTTTGTTTACCTCATCAAATGCAGGATTTTTACTTTACAAATAATTTTATTCGTCACAAATTCTATGATGTCATCAGAGCATATTGTATTTTAATAAGCACCTTGAAATGCACATTTACACTGTCCTGTTGTGTGATCGTGTGTGTGTGTGTATTTGTGATTATGTGTGTGTGTGTGTGTGTGTGTGTGTGTGTGTGTGTGTGTGTGTGTGTGTGTTTTCGTGTGTGTGAAGCACAGTGGGATAGAAATGCAGGAGACAGACAGTGTGTGTGTTTATTTCAGAGAGAGGAAGAGGTCATGAGACTGTCATCACGGATTCAATCCTCCACCTAAAGAATGAGCCTGCTGTTCTGCAGAGCCCGGCTCACTGCAGAGCTGATGAAGAGGACGCAGACATGCCAGCACAATCAGCAGGTTCAGACTACGTACAATCAGACACACACACACACAAGGCTTATCACCCTTAGCTGTGTGCAAATTGCAAAAAACAAAAAACTAAGGATTACCTGTTGAGGTGAATACCTCTTGAACCCTAAAGTCGTAGGAAAGGTGAAGTTTATATTGCATGTAATGAAATGATGCTTGAGGTCCCATGACATGCAATAATATGTCAGAGGAGCAGCAGTTGCTGCGAGGCGGTGGCTATTCTTGAAGCAGAGGACTATAAGGTTTCTGGTGCCTGGACCTCTGGTATGTGAGATAGTGTCATCATTCTGTCTTTTGTCACAGCTAAACTGTGTAACCTAGTTTTACCTGACAGTTAGGTGTCCTGTTTTCCAAGACTGACTGTTTAATGGGGTCATGATAATTTGTGATCACTGGATGTGATTTAAAGAGCAAGCAGATACTTTTGACATCTGTTTTTCTACAGGATGAACATATATTTGGATTGCACTTCCAGGATTTCCTATTTATTATTAGCATGTATTGAATTTTATGTCATTATGTAATCACCTTGATATAAATCAAGTATTTACAAGGTAACATTACGGGACAATAAGCTTATCATTCAGCCACATGTGACTGTTTGTATGCATAGGTTGGCAGTTCTGTCGACTCAATAATGCAGTAGCAGCAAAGCAGTCCAGGTTTGAGGGCAGGCTGCCCAGACAGAGAGTAATAGCTTAAGCATAAACAACACCTCCAAACTTGCTCCAGGTGGCCTCTTCCACCAATAGTCTGCCTGGCAAGGGGAGGGGAGGTTGCACAGTCTCTGCCTTCCCTGATGAAATAAGGCCCCAGAACAGTCTGCATCAGCAAAGATCAATGGTGAGACGCTCAGCTAACCATGCGGTTGTAGCGGTGCTCCCTGCAAACTGAGCCTGGAAAAATAGGATGCTTGTTATCCAATGGAAAGTCGGATCTTTTTCCCATTTTCCTTGGATCACGCCGCTATTAGCATGATGTCAGCGCCTGTGGAAAACAAAGAATAATAATTAAACGACTACTACTACTAATATGAAATAGCCCAAGGACATAATTGATGTGTTTCAGAGGAACCGGAGTAAAACAGGGTGATTTACTTTCTCTGGCAAATCTTGTTCTGGCATTCATACACCAGCAAATTGGAAATGAGATGATTAGATGTTGTTAGGTACAGGCAGGATTCCTGATGACCCGATGTGTATTGGATCAGACAGGGTCAGACAAGTCACTCGCAATAAATTGATCTAATTTCATTACAACTTACTAAAACCAATACATTGGAAATAAGGAAAGAGGCAGTTTTTATCATGGCAGAGATGGAAATTCCGCTTGAAGAGGACATTCAGATCCTGTTCACTTGAATAATGACATCAGCAATAAAACATAGATATTGTCTTAACTAATGTGAGCCATGAAATGAAAGGCTGACTTGCTCTTCCTATAGGGAGTTGAAACTGAGGAGAGAAGGGAAGGGGGGGGGAGTGAGGGATAAGCAGCGAGCCTCTACTACATTAAGGGATCATGCTGCTCCCTGAAAATGAGTATTGATCCTCTTAGGTCCAGGATCGTTTAGGAGATTAATGTGAGAAGTGGTTGAGCTCCATGGTGCTCCACGCAGGACCAGGGGATCAGCTCAGTGGGACAGCCGAGCCCAACCAGCCTATCGGAGAGAGGGGACAGAGGTGCAGTTGTGCTCAAAGTGGAGGGGGTGGGGGGTAACCTCACTAAAGGAGTGCCATCTGGGCTGTCAGCTGAGAGCATCAGGGGTTGGTGGGGTGGGTCGGTTAAGGTAAGAAAGGGAGAAGGCACAAGGGTGTCTGGGGGAAAGTGAAAGAGCAGGATGGATGGAAATAAAGCAAGCGAGAGAAGGAATAGAGGAAACGAGAGTTGAAGAGAGGAACAGAAAGTGCAAAAAGGAGGACGGCGGCAAAGGTACACCCTGCCCTGCTCTAAATAGAGAGAAGAAACACGAGGGGCAGTGGCAGTGATAGAGAGAGACACAGCAAAGACTAAACTGCTTAATCTCTCCCAAGAGACGGCAGCTAAATGTGAGGTCCTCCTCCTCCTCCCCTTTCCACAGACCACCAACCCCCACACAACAATTTCACTGCCATGACACTCTGCTAGCTGCATTCAAGGCTGCCATCCAGCTAAAAGACACACACACGCACACACACACAAGTCCTCAGGTGTAGCCTACTCTGGAAATGATACTGCGGAGTTGAGAAAACATCCATTTTTGTCTTCGTGTGAACTGTCACACTGCACAGAACGAGCTGGGAGAATAATCAGAAACCGATTTAGACGTGTTGCTGCTTCTAACAATCGCTCTCGCAGCAAATAAACAGATCTCGTTGCAAGCCTGAGAATTTTCTCATGGCTCTTTCTTCGGGTCGTGCTAGCCCTTGGGGAAACTCCTAAAACAAATATTAGCTCAAGTATTGAGCCGCAGTTGAATGCACGCTGTCAGAATCTGAAACCCAACAATGCAATGTTTTGAGGGCGAGATGTCAATCTTTTGCTCTTTTCCCACCAAGCCAGAGAATTCTGAACTCACTTCCGCCTTCCTCTATGGATTTTTTCCTCAAGACAGGAAGTAGCTGACGCACTAGTAGAAGTTAGCCACTCCCCAAACAGCTCAGTTAGGGTAAAAGGTGAACCCAGATCACTTGTCAAACATCTCAAGGCAATAAAAAAAGCTTCCTTTCGCTCTCTTCACGAGACAAAAATCTACAGCAAGGAGTATTGGCATAGGACGGACACCTTCTGATACCCGGAGTTACACAAATACACTCTCCCCCCACTCCCATGATTCCACAGAGGTGGTTGGCCACAGGACCGAGAGCTCCTGACCTGAGGGTGAACGTAACGCTGCCTGTCAACATGTCAGGCCAAGATATATACTTGTTTTGGCGAGGAAGACGTGTGTGTGAACTTATCCTAACACATGCATGCGCACACAAGCATACATAACCCCAGTGGTCCAGACAGGTTCGGCCCCGGTCTTCTCCCGTCTTTTGCGACTATCAAAAGGAGAAAGCCACCGCCTGGAAAGGCCAGTTTACATTTATACTGTGTGTATTGGACCGTTGTATTTTACTGTTCATTTGTCCTTGTGGCTGGAACACCGCTTGTGAGCTGTGCAGACGTCAAGCTCGGTCTATCGAGGTGTTATTTTTGGATGCGTCTTCTCTCGCAGTTGAAACCAGTGTGTGGTGAAATCATTCATGTGAACTGTGGTGCACTGCAGCGACAGTATGATCTTATTAATCAGGTGACGCAGCAATGAGATGTTGTTCAGACTATTTCCTGCCTCTTTAGTGTTTATCTTAACCTAAACTGCAATGTGATCATTTAACCAGCTCTGATCTGTGTGAAATGGCTGCTGCTCTTTTTATGCGTCAAAGAGTTTTTTAACCCAAATTTAACGGCGGATAGTTTCACTTTTTTCTGATCAGTTCACTGGGACTACTTCTAATTGAAGGTAGAAGAAGTTGTAAATGTAATATTGATATATATCTTGTTTAGAAATATTATTAATTTCTAGCATTATGAAAAACATGCCACTAAGCAGTCGACGATGAGCAATGTTAGCATTCATTTATAGTTCGTTACGGCTACCTAAAGAATTAGTACCTTTACAGTGGAACTCTTTTTGTTTCTGGTTTGCTCTCCATCAACTCCTGTGATTATCTTGATCTCTAGCTGCTTTACTAACCAGACAACCCAAAACAAAAGAGGCTGAGAGGTTCCATCAGGCTGAATCAAAGTCAGGGGATGACCCCCGGTGTTTGACCCCGGGTGTTTGACCCCCGGTGTTTATCACTATGAGTGACACCTCTCACCCTACAGACAGTAACAGTAATAATACTTTTAAATTCAATCATTTATCCTTGAATATAAAACATCTTGATCCGTGCGGCACTAAATGTTTTAGAAAGACATTCATGTGCAAAATATCTCAACGGTAAGAGACCGCAAGAGGTGAGAGATAAAATGTTTTCATCATCTGTTTCGACCCTTTAAATGCGCTGAAATCCATTTATGTTATTCTAGCAGGAAAGATCTTTTCAGTTCATAAAAATACACATAGAGGCTCCCTGAATGTCAGGGCTCAATATTCCTCCATGTATGATAAGTGACCGTTATACCGTTAATATGTGTCCTAGCACTTTAAGATGATTGAAAGTCTGATGGAAACATTTTCATCATCAGCAGAGACATTTGAGACCGTCTGGTTCTGTAGGTACAATGGTGCGGCTCCATGGGCGAAGAATGAGTGGGTGCTTTATGTTTGCGTATGTGCTTATGTTTCCATCTGTGATAGGCCGGCGCTATTTTGACTGGATGAATATGAATACCCAACACCTACTCTTTTCCCACACACACCCACAGAACATCAGAACATTTTTCTCTACACATGAAAAGCGATGGAGCACTATAAATGAACATCCAAAATGCCATCCAATTACTATGGGTGTCCCTTAACTCAACCGCTCCGTATTAAGCCCTGGTTGTCAAACAGATTGTCTCCGGTGCTGCGAGCAGCCTGCGCTGTGAAACAGTTTTTTATTAAGGGAGGATTGCCATAGGCCCGAGGCTGGCGGCTTAATGTAATTTCACAGCTCAGCGTCCTTGCGGCCACTTCAGGGTCCAACCATGGCCACCCACACCTTTACAAGAGCCAGTGAGAAGTGCTGAAAGGGTGACCGGTCGCTCGTACGTTTTAGGAGCGAAAAGGGAGCCCCAAAGTGGAATTCCAGCACAGGAAATGACTGCAATAATAACATCACAGCCAGGTAGGGCTCGGAAATAAACATGTGCACAGATAGTCATTTAGTGAAATGTAGAACTCAGCAGTGGGTGCAGGGATTAATCAGATTATAGGAAACTTTTAATAACTTGTTGTATTTATATTTTATTATTGTATTTAAGTCCTGTGTATAGAATATGGCATAAATTTGATTTGATTAAAATGATATTCACACAATAAGCAAGATGATTGAACTTTATCTTACTGAATCGATGGTGTCGGTTTGAAATGAGCCTGTGTACATTCATATAAGCACTGACTCTCCTCAAGTGTGCACACGTGCAGATTTGTACACGTGTATTGTAATTTCACTGCTCAACCCAGATCACACTTCGAGTGTTCAGCCCAGAGATGTAAAGCCAAGCGTGCTCCAAAAGTTCCTATTGGAAACACATGGAGAGCAGCGCACATCAAAACTCCATCTGACATCTGGGCAAAACTAGAAGTGAGATAGACGGGTGTTTCATTTTCATGTTTTAAAACTTTTCACAGCGCAACTTAATGGCTTGGAAGCGAGGAAAGGGTCCAGAGTCTGTCTGAGTTAAGGCATGTGTGCACACAATGAAAGATTGGAATAATACAGCGGTGAGAAATACGGAATAAGAGTGAGATCAGAAGATGGATATCCTTCTCATGTCTGCGTGTTGTGTACGGAGCATTGAGGCGGAGGCAGAGAGAAACACACCCAGAGCTCAATATTAATTTGCAAAAACAGCAACACACTTGTAAAAAGATGAAATGGGATTGAGGAACAGTAACATGTATGAAGAGGGTTGTTGCCAAACAACCATCTGCCCAGTGTGTTTGTGCAGAGTCTTCAGCTATCGCGTTACTGCACGAGCCGCCGTGCCAAGACATAGTTCCAGCCTGTTTCTCAATGTCTCCCAACATGACTTACAGTTTTCACATTTCTCCAACGCGATACAGTTTGTCAATAATCTGTATGTTACGCTTGAGAAAGAGTTCTATGATTTGGGAAATATGGTGCTAAAGGTTAGATGAGGAGATCGATAGCACGCTAGATGACTTTAAGCAAAGTTTAGTCTTTTAAAGCGCAAACCTTCACCAAGGCTAATGTTGCAAGAAGTGCAGTATTTTTCTATGTTCAGTGGATCTCCTGCTACTGTATCAGGTCTTCCCTGGCCAATGCTAACGCAATGTAAACAATGTTGTATTTCAGTGTGTTAAATCCATCTGCTATAAAATTGAATAAGTTCTTCCTCAGCTGATGCCACAACCCTCCACCATATTCTGTGTAAATTGCCTGGTAGTCTCTTCACTCCGGTGGAGTATAACTCTGACTGCCATACCAACCAGCCGGGCTCCTTGGTGTTGATCAGTAGTTTGAATATTTGGTAACATAACAAGCTACTGATCCTGCTAACAGACAGAAGAGGGATGTAAAACAACTTCTTTGGTGGGGGTAATGATGTGAGGCTGAAGCAGTCACAGGAATAAAAAATAACCTTTAGTTTTCCAGAAAGATGAGTTGGCATCGATTGTCTCTGGTCCTTCACCCGCACGGGTTCTGTCTTCTGTGTCAGAATTACTGGCTGGAACATTAACATAATGAGCAGAGGTTTGGGTTTGTTATGGGCTGGAAGGTGACAGGCTTTACTCAATCTGAGTTTAAAGACCACTTGGGGCTTTTTCATCTCAGACTTTGGACAGGTATTTACGTCGGGGAACATTAGCGTTTGGCAACCCCAACAAAACCCTTATCAAGTCCATCTTCATCAGCGATGAAATGCTTTCTATCTGTCGCACCGCTCGCTACATCGGTACTTAAACTGCATTTAGTGAGCAACTGCCGGTGGTTCTGGATCCTCTCACTACAGAGACAGGCTCTGTTGAAAACTACAACACTACAACACAGCTCTTTTTTGTCTCCTGGATTCAGTTGCACTTACGTTCTTCCGACCAACACAAGGCACTCAGAGTGAGCCTCCCTTGCAACATGCTGGTGTTGGTATCTGAAACAACTATCTGCCACCACACCCCTGCAAAGTGAACATTTTTCTCCGGCCTTTTCTGGGAGTTATTGTAACTGTCCCGAGAGGCGCTGAGACTGCAGCGGTTAAACCTCGACTGGAGAAACCACTTTGATCCGTGGGCTCGACTATTCTAGCTTTCCTTTCCTTTTAAAGAACAGAATGATTTGTGTCTCTGCAACTCTCAGGCCAACATTTCATAACAGTGTTCTTTCATATCTCTCTTTTAAAACTGTAATTATTTACGTGGTGAATGATCTTGGGTTGCTATGGATTCCGATTTTACCTCTGTTCCACTATTTCTGGATCTCAGTGCGGCTTTGGACACCATCAATCATTCTATGCTCTTAGACTGACTGGAAAATCCTTTTGGTGTTTCTGATCCTGGATCTCTCTTAAAGTCGAACTTAGCTGAAAGAACACAGTGTCTCCAATAGTAATACCACATATAATTTTTTATAAATCTGGAGTAGCTCAAGGCTCTTCTACTGCTGTTCTTTCTTTATATTTCACTCCTTGGCGTTAGTCATGGAATTAATTTCCATTACAGAGTAAACAAGGCTGAGTTGCTGGTCATTGGCCGTCCTCCAAACAGACACTCCTGACAAATGGATGGTTTCTCAAAGTTTGACAGCCAACAAACTCTGCGATAAACTTCATGTTCCCTCTCTTTTGATCAGCACATCAAATAAACTACCAAGACCGCCTTCTTTATCTCATGCAACTCGACTGAAATTCATTCAGTTTTCTGTCCATGGCAGATGAAGATTTCATCCATGTCTTTGCTTCAGACTTGATTTTCAGGCCTGCCACATGTTCTTATTCAGACTGCATAAGCTTGACAAGCTGCAGTTAGATTTTTGGCAGAAACTGGAAAATTGACACCAGATTAAATGACCTCTATCACAGGTTCCATACGTAACATGAGACTTTAAGGTGCATCTGATTTAGTCCAGTATGGGTCCTTTCATACCTTTCAGATCTCCCCCAACCTTGCATGCAGCAGTCAGCAGCAGGGCCTCTGTACTGAGGCTGTCTGACAAGCAGCTCTGCTGGACTGCAGTGTTCCCTGAACAAGACCACAAGGCCACATGCGACGAGATTGTGACTTTCATAACGTCAGGGAAATTCTACCTGAGGCACCTCTATCATCTGCTCACATTCCAAAGCAATAACTAACCGTTGGAAAAGGCTGTTTGGAATGAAAGAACAAACAAGTGTTTAGTCTCTGTCTATATGATAAGAACAAATCAGGGATAAAACACTGGATGACTCAATAAATGGGTCAAAGCTCACATCGACCTAAACTTCACATCAAGAGTCATGAGCAGGAGACGCTCATGCTTATTCAGTGTGTCTACTGAGGTGTGCTGCCTATTCATTTAATATTTCCATAAGGTTGCATATGAGCGTACGCAAGTCATCCCGGTAATAAGGAGGTAATGCATTCTGTGCCAATGGCAAAAAAGGTACGCTTGAAACATCCCTCACAGGAGCAGCAGTTTCCAACATGACAGTGGACACATACATAATTAAGCCAACTAAAGAAATGAATATTTCATCTCGAAGCATTTTCATCTTCAAACATCAAAACACCTCAATATCTCTCATAATGAGCAAGGTGAATTACTTTTATTCACAGAGGGAATACACAATAAGACACGCTCCCTCAAAGCACCTTTCCCTAAAAAATATATTAGCATAGAAAAGATTAGAGGAAACTACACAATCCACTTATTTGGAAGTCATTGCATAATTTCTTATAATTCATTTTGGAGGGGGTTGTACATTTTTCCTAAACTGTAATTGTGTTATTATGCTATATTATAGTATAGCCTGATCCGGCTGTAACTCATGCAGACGTGTGATTCATGGCACGTCATCCATGAGTCGCCTGAGGATTTTTTGGGTTCGCAGATATGTGGGCACATGCCAATGGAGATGATGAATTATTCCATAATCTGTCAGGAGTTGAGTTTTACTAGTGTGGTGATGTAGCTTTTGCCAAATGTTCTCTCTGTGGAGGCACAGAGGCTCTCAAATGTCTTAGTTTCCGAGGAATAGGTCATATTGCAGCTTCAAATAGTCATGTGGTACAGGGGGAGAGTATAATAATAGTAGTGGTTGTGCTGTGGATTCTAAAGCGCCTCACTGGAGAGAATTACTTTAACCATCAAGCCTGATTCAGACTGGCTCCTTGTACACCTTCATATATTGGAATTAACCTGCCACAGCTTGAAATGCTTTACTGAGCACTGGTCGATACTGTCATTATCCTAAAGCAATTCTTAATTCTATTTGGCCCTTAGCTAAAGATCCCTGTATTGATCACAAAGTAGGGATGCCACAACTACTTTTTCTATAGTTAAGACCTTCATGTATTAAAAAGAAAGCTCTAGACTTACACAGCCCAGTGGCTCATCGCATTATACAGCCATACACATTGTCCTGAAGGCTTAGAATGTCATTGAAATAATTTAACATATGTTTCGGAGTGATACCTGAGGGTTTGAATCAAGTGTTACAGTCAGAAGAGGCGAATGCCGGTGAGTGGTACCTCAGTGTTTCATCAAAGCGTACAGAAAAAGCCAGCTCTCTTTCATATCCTATTTTGAGAGATGAGGAACATTGATATTATTTGCCCAGTACTATCAGTGACAACACCTGTACTGTCCCTGATTACATCTTCTTTGTTCTCAAGCCGTCTGTCCCTACTGATTCCTCTCTCTGTGAATGAGTGAGTGTGTGAAAGAGACACAGAGAGCATGAATGCATCGTCTTCTGTCCCCGTCCTTCTGTCGTTTGTGCACACAAACAAACACACACGGTCAGAAGGCATCGCCACCTGCCACAGTCTATACTCTGTGGCCTGTGACAGCGGTTAACAGAAGAGGACATGTGTGGCCCCGGGTGATTAACATTGCAAAACTAACAACAACACGCTTCACTGCACGAAGACGCAGTGTGAAACACCAGCGGAAAGAACGTGTGTGTACGTGTATGTCAGCTCTCGTGTATATCGAAATGTGTGTGTTTATGGGTATGTTTTTGTGTCATAACTGATTAATCCGGTAATATATTGCCATAGTTAATATGTTAATACTTCGTTAAGATCAGAGCCCCAAGCAGAAAAAACGGTCCATGTGATTTCATTTATTTTCACTTTGATTATTGCATTAACTGGGCAGTTAGCTGAAGTGGAAGCATAGATGCACTTACAGTGTTAGTGTAATATATATTAATATTCAAATAAAAAATAAATACATTTGAGGTACTACCCAGTCTAAGGTACCTGCTTTTAGTGTTTCAATTGTATGCTTCTTTCTATTTGACTATATTCTAGAGGGAAATACTGTATGCTTTATTCCCTTACATTCACTTTCAAAATGCAGTTACTAGTAACTTGCAGATTAAGAGTTTGAAACCACTAATGAGGATATAAAATACAGAGCAATTGCCATCGTTATGCTGCGGTTTTGCTGCAGCTGAAATTTGATGTGGGGCCCTTTCTGGCTCCCTTCAATACTTAGTAATATTGCACCCTGTTGTCTCTAAGTTCATTGCAGCAAGTGAGTATTGCACAATAAAGTTAGGTAATTTGTGAGCAACAGCTTTTAAACAGATTTGTCAAAATAGAAGCTACAGAAATCCTCCCTCTTAATGAGCCACAACTTTGGTTATTTCTTCATACTCAGAAATTTCTTCTGAGCCACATAATATGTCATTTAATTGCTACTTTATTACAATCCTCCCCATGACAAGCAAGCTGATCCTTGTGTAAAAAAAATCCAGAGGCACCAATGCTCCTGAGCTGCCATATGTTACTTTGGTTATTAAGGACAATGCTCCATGTGAGGTCAAAATAAATTGAAGTAATAATGCTGTATCTCGATTTTTGACACAAGTTAGCCATCAGGCACAATAGCAAGGCCTTAAAATCTAAACAGCTAAATATAATTCATGGTCATTAACTGTATTAATTACAAATGTGCGACTTACACAAAACCATATACTTAAATTCAGCTACACCCTGAGCCAATTACATATTATTCAATAATTTCCTATAGAATAACAACTTGAATGCACCCTCTCTGTCTGCATGATGATTTGTTTTACTGGTCTTATAATTAACTTCAAGTTAGAATTCAGCACCTCCGGTTTTACCTTGCACTGATCCCCTCTGAGTGCCACCACTATATTGCTGTTACTTGTTGTAAAACATTCAAAAAGGTAAACAACATAAGCAGAAGCCCCCTGTGAGCTGTCAGTGACAGCAGCGCTGCTACAGGTCACACAGCCGCTCATTGGCTGCAGTTACACAGCACAGCTATGTAGGTCCCAGAACGTACCGAGCCGTACCATCTTTACTCAAAGGGGGTTCTTGTAGGAAGCACACGACTGTAGAGTGTTGCTCCTTCCCCTGTATGAGACAAAACATATTCAGTAAAAACACAAAAGCGTAGTTGTAACTCCTCAAAGGTATATTTGCACATATACCCCGAGTGAATCGACTGATAGATATTCCGGTTCTATTCGCCACCCCCGTACGATCGCACGGGAGGTTTGGCTCAAAATGGCTGGACAGAAACAGTTGTGAGAATCGACGGTTTTGCCAGATATTTATGAAAATGACCCTGTCTGTAGTGTGAAGGCGCTCTCTCCGCCTAGCTGGGGATCCAGGTGAGACATATTTAAGCTAATCCAACACTTTCACGGAACCTGCTGCTTTTTAGGCGGTGAAAACGAAGCGAAACACTGCTCGTTTGCAATGTTATCACGGTGGCTTTTTACATACAGCACGAACGATGTCCACATTCACTCTGCATTTACAGAGCAGATAACGTCTTCAAAGTTTAAAAACAGTCTTTGCAGAGTCAACAATTTAAGCGGAAGTGCACACACATAAATACCAGGTTGATCCATGGCGAACGAGAGTGTGTGTATAGCTAATGGGGAGCAGGCCTGTGGCTAACCCTGCAGCTGTGCTGAGCTGACGTACGTCATCGGTCTAGGATTCCCCGCAGGAAGCTGCGAACACACATACCTGAGACATGTGCGAACACACATACAGCTAACTGACAGTGCACAAGTACGACGAACACACTGAAGTCGTGAGCAGCGCTGGATGCGCACCTGTGCAGGATTGTGTTGAATGGACGAGCATCCCAGAGGAGTTTGTTGATACGGATGGATGTTGTTCACCTGTTGTTTGAGTGGTGTTTCCTAGTGCTGTGCATTATATTAAAAGTTGTTTCCAATTTTCTGCCATTGTCAGGTATGCAAATTGGGTGGTCAAAATATTATTAATAACTCAATATAATGCAGTCCAGTTAAACATTGCAAACTATAACGTCAATAATAAATGTATTATTAATGTATGTATTATCTTTGTAAAGGTGGAATTTTTTGCAGAGCTGTTTTACTGGATCACAATGGATTCTAGAAAGTCTACCTAATGAAGTGGACGGTGGGGGTACGCTTGTGGCCTGGGCAGATAGGTGCTTATGTTTGATCTCACTTACAATTGTACCTGATCAGAATAAGCTCTGGTACTGACTGACCACATTAAACTAAAGTTATGAGGTTTCAGTTTTGCAAGCTTTAGCAGTTCTACAATGGTTTTGATTATTTTTGCAAAGTACCATACAAAGATTATAAATATATAAAGACATTTTAAGACAAATTAAACCCTTCCATAGACAGGCTGCTGCTGGAAAGTGTGAGTTTCCTTAAATAAAAATAAGAACGCAAGTACACGCGCAACTCACCTGGTTAGTTTGTAGAGCCGCCTGGATCTTGATTGATAACTTCCTACGGGTTTATTACTGTACCTCCTGTCACATGCTGTATCTACATGCCACATCATCACACGTCGCTTCAGGTTTATTGGTTTGTGTGCAAATATGAAACTTATGTATAGGAAACACAGCTTGCAGTGTCAGGAGAGAAAAGGAGAGATGAGTTTCTGCATCTCTCTACGGATTTTTTTCACTTTTTCACAGGGGGTCTGAGGTCAGCTTCAGGACTGCACCTCTGCAGTGGTTCTCACGAGAACATTGCTGGTATGTGCCTCTTATAACTGACGGAGTTTCCAAGGGTGAGCAGACGAAACACCTAGTGGTTGCATTTTGCACACGGACTGTTGCATCGGAAACCTCTGAGACCATGATTTCAAGTGAGTTTTAGTATTTGTAAAACTGATCCTGTGTCAGATGCGAGGCCTCATGGTCCTTACTGAAGTGTTTCATCAGAATGAAGATTTAGATGATGTTTCAAATGTGGGATATGATCAGCTGTTGCTGGGTGAAGATGGATTCTTGAGAGAAGTTATTTCCCCTTCGCTCAGAGCTATCGTACCGAAATTGGAAATAGATCTCACTGTGATGCATGTTGTTCTTTTCCATATACAACAATTTATTGTTTTCACTATCGCCAGCAGCCCAGTTGTTGTCACGTAAAAAGAGGCTGTAAAGGTCAATTAAGCCCACACGTCTCAGGTCTTGCAGTAAAACTCGGCTTTTTTATTTTACAATTAACTCTCCTTCTTGGAGGTACCCAGTACAAACTTATAACTTATATTTGTCTGAGCTGTTTGGGGGTTCAATGCCTCGCTGAAGACAAACACCTCATTAGAGTTTATTACAAAGGAAAGTTTTTTCCCTGCACGTTGTCTGATGTCACTCTGATGTCGTTCCCTTCTCAGTCTTTATGAACACATTGTGGATGTTGGAGCCTGAAAGAGTCAGATCAGTCACACTAAGACTTGAGATGTTGACTCATATTAACGCGTCATTATTAGCGCATGCAGAGTGAATTTTTTTTTTCTTTTTTACTTTTTGTGGAAAAATCGTGTGACAGCACAAAAGCAAACACTTTTTTTTTTTTTTTTTTATCACATTTGGTACATTCTTCACAGTCATGCCAGACAGTCTTATGACAGCCAACACACCCTCCATATTATCACGTTAACTGTTAACACTTTTTTTTTTGCGACCAGCACCCCCCCAGTTTAACTGTAGTTGTGGTTATCATTTGGAAACTTATGCGCGGTGCAGTCATTGAGTCAGCACCAACCCCTCGCCCTCCCACCCCGACACCTCTGTGACAGTTAAGCCTTGAGTCCAATAGATGCACAGGTGGTGCTCAAAGCATTACAAAATTCAAAGTTTCTTTCCAAAAACAAAGTCCTGGGGATGGTTGCAGACTCCACATAGGGGATTTTACATGTAATTGTTTATTACATTTGTTGTCAATTTAGGGGTTTTTATCTGTCTGGGAAGATTGAAGAATTTACTTTATACTAGGAGCCACCCAAGGAAACTACCCAACATATTCATGTGGTATAAACAGATTCCAACACAGCACTGTTAGTTCTTTCAGGCTGGTTGTATAGGAAGCCTGCATCCCCTGTAGTTCTCAGATTCAGATTCATGACTCAACACAATGGCTGTTGCATCTTATGAAAGTACAAACAAAATATATGCAGTCATAAAGGAACAATAGCGAGATTAATAACAAAGGTAGAGTGTTTGTTCATCAGGGAGATGCATATGTAATCTAAATAACTGCATGGCAAGCTACCGCTGGAGGTAAAAGGAAAAATCTGTTTTTTCTTAAGTTTAACTGAGGAGCATAAACAGAGTGTACAGTTCACTGTAGTATCTGCCAGATTATGTGACAAGTCTGTTATTACAGCGTTCACTCTGAAGTCATATTACATTTGAATTCTGGCTTTATAGTTCATTTCAGAGCAGCTTATTGCTCACATGGAAAATTGGTTAAGAGTTTCTGCAGACTCAGAGCAGCTCTTTGCCTTTATAGATGAGTCAGTCAGTCGGTTGGACTGCGACGGCCTCCTTTATCAAACAGCTCACCGTGGCAAATGTCTCACTTGTGATGGATCATGGCATACAATGACTGTAAAAGCAGAATTAGACTGCATTATATTATTATCTCCTGAATATGAGTAATGGGTTGGCATATAAACCTGGCATCTAGTGTGAACAAAGCACATGCCATGCGACCGACTGGAACGTTTACTTTGGCTCATGAGCAGTTCCACTGTGGTTTCACATGTGGCTAGATGAGGAGGGTTGAAGCAGGCGGAGGAAACTTAGATGCTTGTCTAACGTTTCCGCTCAATCATAACCAAGATCATGTTACCATAACACACACGTACAAACACACCAGATTTTTGCACTCAGGCCAGGCTTTGAAGTAACGGTCGAACTAGTAGGTAGTAACACAAATGTTCTAAACATCTCAACGACACTTTGTAAAGCAGGCGTTTGAGAAGACGGCCTTCTTAGACTTTCTGCGTGAAGAGGCTGAATGTTTCTCTGTGTTACATTTCGCTTTAAGGCCTGGCCTACTTTATAGATTGACAGCATCGCTACATTATCGGTGCAATAAAGGCCCGACCAGACTCAATCAAAATGCACTTATCTCCAAAAACGTGACTGCGTGGGCCAGTTCAGGAATGAATTCAGACAGACTCCTCTGGTGTAAGTTTTAGAGAAGTACATGAAGTTCTGACTCAAAATTAGCAAGTCCATCAGCCTATTTATCCTAATTGATTGAAACAGTTGGAGGTAGCCTCCTGAAACATGTTTTTTTTCCTGGGTTCTACCTTAAATTCCGTCTGCTGATGATGTGTCCTGTGTGTTAAGTGCTGCCCAAAGATGTCATGAGTGGAGAGTTGAAGAACACGGAAAGTGCATCTCCAGTCTGAATAATGAATGGAGACCATATTGTGGATGGAAAAGGGAGGATGTGGTTCAGTAATAGTCTGGTGAATATTTTTTTTTCTCTGCTAAAATTGTTGGTCTTGCGAGACTCCCGTTTCCAAGAAAAATGAATGAAATTGACATCTGAAGCCTAATGACAGACTTTTACAGGATTTGTAGGCTGCAGGGAGCGAAAGGCAAATGATTATATTAGGCTGCTCCTTCGAGCATTAGCATAGTTCCTGGCTATGCTCCACTTCTAGCAAACCATTTGGTTCACAGCGTGTGCGGTCGAAGTTTGTCATTGTGCGGTAACATCATAAGAGGTTTGATGAGAGCAGACTTGAAGCATTGACCCTGCATGGTCGCTGTAATTGGCTGGTCGTGTTTACATCTGCCGTATAGCTTACTGTCATTACGCTTTTATGATACATCGTACATCTTGTTTAAGGGAAGTCAAATCAGACGATTGTTAGAAAGTAGAGAAAGGCTTCCTTATCCCTGCACCAGCAGCAGAAAACATCCTAATGGAGGGTGATGGAGCAGAAACACTTGTTTCCCTGCTCAGGTGCCCTTGAGCCGGGCTCTAACTGTTCCAGGGCGACGGCTCGGCATCCGGTGAGAGATAGAAGTGTGGTTTCAAGGATCTGATTGTGTGTAGGCGTCAGTGTGGAGCACGGTGTTCTTGTAAAAGGACTATTTGTATGTAATGAATGAAGACTCTAAAAATGAAATTGTGTCTCATGAAGAAGAGGCTCGGCCCGGCGGTGAGGGTTATTATTCATCACTGTACATGTACAGCAGACTGAACCAGTAATAACCAACAACCCAAAAATTGATGAATGTACAGTAATTAATGGTGAAATAATTAGATGATTATTTGATCGTTGAAATTAATTACAGCTCCAGATCTTCATCAGTATTAATTACAACACATTGGAATCTGTCGACGGGGGCAGAGATGAGCTGCATGGCTGCTCTGAGCCCCCGTCGATCCTCCCACTGTCAGAACAACCTGTACAGTCGCCCCGTCTGGCTTCTACTCGTCTTCACGACGCGTTGAGACAGTAATCAAAGCGACTCTCTTCTCCTCGTGTCACTTGTGTCCGTTCCATTCCATTTTTCAGCCTTGAGGGTTTAAGGACCGAATCTTTAATCAGCTGTCCGTATCAGAATAACAACTGCGTCCCACTGTGCTCCGGCCGTGTTCGTCAGAGATCCTGCTTTAATGTCGCCCCGGTGTGAGACTTTAAATGGAGTCTGTGTCTAGAGTGACATATAAAATAGCCGCCGTGGCACCTGTCCTGCCGCGCTCTCTCTCTCTGTCAGACAGTTGTTGATTCATCTCTGGGACCACCTCCGCTCCCGACCTAAAGACACAACGTTCAGTGTTCGTCTGTTTGATGTCGCTTCAACAGGCCGTGAAAAGGCACAAAACGGTCAACAGCTTCAAGGCAGATCTGCTGTGTGATATCGTTATTTTGTCTGTGAAAAAGGATAGAAGTTGTTCCCAATTAATAGACGAGGGGAGTTAATGATTATTTAAAGCGGTTCTTATCTCTGATGGAAGACAAACAAGAGGACCTGATCTCCATCACAGTTGGACATCAGTTCCTTTAAAGTTATTGTGACACATGTAATGTTTCTTTTTATACCTCTGTTTTTTTAATTTATTCCAGACAGTAAAATATAAAAAAAAGTATTTTATATAGTAAAATAATGGAAACATGCTGAAGCTGTGAGGTGATTCATTCAGTCAGATCCATTCCTGGTTAAATGTTTTGGTCTATACGGAGCGGGGTAAGTTTATTTATGTCTCTCAGCCTAAATTTGTCAATTAGCTCCAGACATCAGGAAAAATATAGCTAATTCCTGAACCCACGCATGTTTACTCTGTCTGAGACAGGCTGGTGGATGTGAAACCCGTCCTGGGGTCCCGCCCACTCCGGTGGTGGGTGCGGCACGTGCATGAAGAGGCAGCGGAGAGACGTTCACTTTTATCCCCTGTCAGTTGGCTGCTCCCCAAAAACACTGCCCCTCCTTCTCTGTTCATTTCTCCCACTGTCCCACCCACTGTCTCCTCAGCCTCTCATCTCCCTGTATGTCTTTATTGCAAACACATTTGTGTGTCTCCCTCTCTATCCCGCAACGATGATTTAGGCGTCAGGGCTGCTCCCACTCCCTTCCAGCCCTGGATCACGTTACCCTGCCATTACTCAGTTGTTCCCCCTGCGAGGGTGCTCCATGTCAGGCATAGCGGAGCCGCCTGCCTGCTCGCTCCCTGCCTCTGTGGACCTGTGGACGAGCGCAGCTCAACCACAGACGCCCCTGGTCAGTGGAGTTGCTCCAGCTATGGCACAGACTGCCTGGAAAATTATGCACACGAGTGAGCAGCAGGCAGCCAGATTAGCTGGAGTTCCTGAGCTTTATTTTCGGTTTCAAGTGGGCTGGAGGACGACGGAGGATGTGTTGGTCTGCCTTCATCTGGTCAGAGGATCCATACAGGATTAGAAATGTGTCAGATATCTGTTTTGTTGTTTTTGTTATCCTCCCATGTGACAAAGGTGGATGGATACGTGGTCCTCATCGTTGTATGGTTGCGTAATGTTGGATCCCTCGATGAGGAAAACGTCATGTTAGACTTGTAAAAGTGAGCGGTATCCCATCATCCTCATCCTCAGGCCAGGGGAGGGGACGAGGTCTGACCATGTGGTTTAGCCAAAGCACGACACTGCAGAACTTCTTAGGTTTATCACTTGATTAATGGCTCCAGAGTAAAGCTACTATATCTACTGAGGAACTGTGGGACGCTGTAGGTTTAATTTATGGGAGATGGTGAATACCTCTGTCTCTGCCCATGCCTCCTCTCAGGGTGTTAACTTTTATAGAGACCATAGCATCCTCCTGCTATTAAGCTTGTTGTGCACTCTTGTGAAGCTATAACTCCCTTTCTGCTATCACCTTTCATTTAGCTCCTCAGTAATTTATACAGACTTGACATATGGCCGTCCTGTGTGATGCAAGGTAGCATATCGCGTCGCAGGAAGGGCCCGCTCCAGCTAGCTTAATCCTTTCTAATTGAAAGGGAGGCAGCGTTGTGGGCCAGTGGCTTGTGTGCCACTCATCTCTCTGCTTGTTTTACAGTAATGAGACATCTGGGGCTGCAGAACAGAGATGTTTGTAGAGGGAGAAAGAGCTCCTGAGCCTGCAGGGCTGCAGGGCTGTCACAGACAACAACAGAGCTGACTCCTTGTTTACACGCCTGTCTGAATGTGGGCATTTCATTCTGCCCCAACGCTGCTGCTGCACACCCCCATTCACCATACGTACGTTACATCAGTTCTGTTATTGTAAAGAAGAATACATGTGGGATATTTACGACAATGAGAAGTCTTTGTAAAGGCACGATAGGACATTTTTTTTCCAATAATCAAATCTGCCTTCAGGTCCGGTTCGTTATTGTCTGGATATCAAACCAACAAGAGCTGTTACTGCATCATAGTGGTACTTTAGTTGTTTGTAGTAGTATATGTTTGTTCCCGATGTTCACACTAACCCCTGACAGACAAACGCTCTGTTTGATAAGGACTCTTTGTAGCGCATTGCTTCATCGCAGCTACTTTTAGAAGAGCAAGTTATAAAAAGTGAAATCCTATATCTGTTCAGTTAAGCTGTCAGCTCATGTTCACCTCTGCACAACATCCTGAGTGATTCGTGGGTTGTGGTACCCAGAAACGTCATCGCTGATTCACCCACCTCAGCATGAACAGGGGGGGTCACCTGGCAGTCTGCTGGTTGTCACCAGGTCGAGGAAACCTTTAATGAATATATAATATTTATGGAGATGGATGTAGCATGTATTCTTTGACGTGAGCACACAGACTTAATTACCCATCAGCTCTATCGTACCGGCTACATGCTATCGAGAGCCTTTTCCCAGCAGCTATGTTGACATGATGTAGTAGGTGAACACAGGTGTTACTAATCACGTTAATCAAGGCCCTGCACCTTCGTTAGGTTAAATAGTAACACCTGTGTACGGTCACTTCTTCATGTCCACATGGCTGCTGGATCGTCTGTATTCACAACGAAAGAAAGAATCAGTACCTGAGTTTTGACATTCAGATATATAGAAATAGTGTCCGTGGACGTATTGGTAGAAATAATAAGGGGAGTATATGGTGTATTTTCTTCTGCCTTGTTTGTGCACGCCGAGCTACAAGCCACCAAACTGTGACCCAGCAGTGCGTGAAGACGGGTCTGCAGCTACACTTCAGATCCAGTTGGACACGCCGAGCTCTCCACAGCTCACCAGAGGCCTCTAAATTACTGCTTTTCACGACCCGAACGGCACCTCACATGTTTGAGATCTTTCTTTGTTTGCTGTCATGCTTTTTCTGTCTCAGAGGCAACGGCACACACACACACACACACACGCACACACAGAAATGGATTCTGATATCTTCACTGGTGCAAGAAAATACCTTCTCTGCTGTTAAAAGCCGCGGTTAACCGTCTCTCACATCCACTCCATGCACAGACTACACCTACTCAGGAAGGTGTAGCTTACACCCGGCGATGAAACTGACTATTCCTGGCAAAGATACTCCAGAGGCTTAAGGTTAACACTAAACTGCTGTAATCCATTATTTGGTTGGTTTCAGAGCAGAGATAGCAATGGTTCAGCATGTACCTGTCAGTACTAAATGATTGCTCATTTCCTGCCGGAGGGGGAGGGGGGGGTGGGGGTGGGGGTAAGGTGGAGTAATAGCAAGCAGCTGCCTCAGCTGGACCTTACCTATTCTTTCTGTTGGCCTGCTCTTCCCTCAAGCTAGTCTGCTCGCTAATACGCCTACACTTGCTCAAGTTGTGCTCTGCCTGTTCAAGATACCGACAGCTGCACATGGCTGATAATCAGGGATGAAGCAGCGGAGGAAGCTGCATCCACCTCCGTGAGCGATGACTTCCGGGGAGGCCGTGATGAAGCAAGCACCAGCAGCAGAATGAAAAGCATCATTGTTTGCCCGGCGAGTTCACTCAACACCCAGTGCTTATGACAATCCTTTTTATTCCTCCTTCAGAGGCTTTCCTCTGTGATTAGCTAAATGCTCCATCGATCTGCCAAAGTTGAGGCACCCGGAGGGAGGGAGCCATATTTATCACACAATGAGAGGAGCATGCAGGATGCTGCGCCGGCCGTCTCTCTGTCATTGGAAAACGATAAACATAAATCTGTGGAATGCGCCCGTTTGATATAAGTCTACAGCAGAGAAAAGGAGGCGGCCGAAGGAGAAGCGTGATCTGCCCCGCTTCCCTCAGGCGGTGGAAACCCGGAGCCGGAGCTCTCTGGGGTTTGCTGACATTTGAGGAAAAAAAAAAAAAAAGCCCACCTTCAGCAAGACTTGCAAATCAGTGTCACAAGTGCAGGATTGGTGCTTTTGAAAAGGGAGGGCGGGTGTGGAAGATTCTGAGGAGCCCCCTCAGCGATGCAGAGGGCCTTTTGGATAGGGCACGGCTTCTCCTGTGAATCACAGCTAATTAACGAAGTAATTAAGATGAAAATCTCTGCTCTGGGAAGGACTCTAAACTGTCTATACATTCAAATAGGCCATCAAAAGGAAATCCCTTATATTTCATGAAAGGGGCAAATTAAAGCGTTTCGAGCCGTTCCCGTTCCTCTATTATCCCGGCAGAGGGACACACAAGGGACATCTGTTGAAGAGAGCGGGCCAATGTTACGCTGAGTTACAGCCAACTCCGCTCCATCAGAAGCTCTGTTCATAATGCATTCGCTATACATATTTCAGCTTGAGAGAATGTATTTCAATAAATAATGTCGCTCCAAGGACGTGCTTCGATCTTGACTGTAAGCCACACTAGACTGTTATCTCATTCCTCCTGTGGCAACAGACAGATTAACAAACAGTTTATGAGGGTTGGGCACGCGGGTTTTATCACCGGTGCGTGCTGCCAAAATAACCTTGCTTGGTGATGGATGTATTTTTGTTCTGATGCTACAGGCTGCAGGGGTGCGTCCGTAGTGTTCGGGGTCTCACAGGGGGGTGCATGGTGTGGGTGCACAGTGGATGAGAGTTATGCCTCAGATTAAGTCCACTGGTCGTTTCCTGGTAGTGTTTGGGTTCTTTCTTTATACAGGTTCCCCCCTGAACTGCGTCTTGAAGTAGAAAATGTCATATTAAATAGTTGAGTCAGGTCTGCAGCCCTCCGTCATGTAAACAGTATCTTTAAAAAACAGACGCTTTATTTTGGTTCATTTACTCCAACGAGGTCCTTTAGGAGAAGAGGCCTGATCAGTTCTTTGTCTCGGCAGCAGCTTGTCAGCAGCCGTGGAAGCTGGTCCGCCGGTTTGATTCTCATGAAGTCATAAACGTATTATGTAAGTTATTTTTTCATTCCGGCAGGTCGAAGGTGACTCTTATTCGATGACATGTACTAAAAGTGAGCAGAACATTATTATTATTATTATTAGCCACTCGTGGTTCACAGATGATGTAATCCAGTTTGGTAATTCCCTGACTGTCGTGCACCCCCACGAACAGAAACACTGATAAACAGATGAACTTTTCCACGGAGACTTTAAAATACCAGCGAATTCATTACGATCTTATGCTGATGATTTATTTGGTGGATACGTGTTTACCGATCTGCTGTCACCGTCCATCCTCACCACAGCCAGTATGATGTTTGACTTGTGGACTCCCCTTTTCTCTTGAGTTTGGCAGTTTGGCTCCTTTTTTTTTTTTTTTTACATCTTTGATACCAAGTTGATGCCAAATTCTAAAAACAGAGCAGAACTTCTTTTTCTCTGGTAAATCAAAGTGCTGTGACCGCGGCCCGACGGCAGGAGAAGGTCTCCCTGCTTCCTGCAGAGCAGACGTGGTTTCTCCTCTTTGTTTTTGTTCGCCGTAGAAATATCAGTAAGTCGGAGAAACGGTGAGAGCAGAGACTTTGTCTTCCAGTTAATAGATGGCAGATGCCTTTATTCTATTACAGACTGATATAAACATGCTGGAGTTGGTCTCCACATATACCTGGACGTTACCTGGTTTCATGATAAACAAACAGATTTGACATGAAGGATCTGAAACCGCCTCTGCAGACGATCTCTCACTGCCTGTCAGTCAACTCCTCCCCTGCAGACACACACACGCACACGCACACACACACACACACACGTCTGCACTGGAACTTTCCTTGCTGCATCGTGAAATCAAAACCACATCTTTTATGTTGTTATGAATATGTAAAACAATTTTAGGTTTATTATGAAACCATTGCGAGTGGAACTAGTGGAAACTCTGGACTGGTACGTGGAAACTGCTGCAGCTGTTTTTACTGGATGAACTAGTTTTTTTTTAAAGATGCTTTCATTTGTTGGATTTATTTTCTTGGTATCGAGTGTCCTGATCGTTCTGTGGTATCGTTCCCGACTACCAGTTTTCTGGTACCTCAGATCGTACTGAGACTAGCAGAGGTTGTCTCGGTAGTGTCTTGACAGCGACGCTCTGATGGATACCTGCCTTAGTGTCTCCTCTATTCTAAATGGTACCATCGTTTATAGGATGACGGTCCTGCTGTGTTGAAGACTTGAAACCAGCAGCTGAGGTTGTAAATCCAGTGACAAGCAGCCTCGCTGCCTCACAGACCTCTAAACAATCTGACATCTGCTGCTGGGGAAGTTAAATCCCTGTTATTGATATTGTTCATGATTTGCTTTTATCATACACTCCTGGTTGTATAAAGCAGACCTGATCGTACGTCATCCCAACAGATCTGTTTGTAGGTGTTTCAGTGCAGAGGGTCACATCCAGGAATATATCACTCACCTGATTTGATTTCTTTCTGCTCATCTGGCCTTCATCATCTGTGTCAGTGTGGACGGATGAAGGAAACAATCCAGTTTTAGGTCGGCAGGTACGTCGCCAATCAAAACAAACATCGAGGTTCAGAAAGTTAAAGCCATTAAAATAACATATTTGGAAGGATTAAAGTAAATTGTTCAAAATTGATGAATAAATCTAAATACAGATGACAGATGCACTTTTGATGGATTTATTTATATAGTTTCTTTTGTCAAGTATTGATCTTATTTATGTGACAGCCGGGCTTGTTTGGGATTATTAATGTGTAAAATATGCTAATTGTATAAACTGCTGTCCAAAGCTGAACGTCTGGATGTTGATTCGCTTTATACAACATTATATGTGAAATTATAATTGTTCTAAACAATAGTACCGGACATCGTCAGTCTATGTCAGTGGTCTTCAACCGGGGGTCCGCGACCCCTAGGGGGTCCGCGGAGGTACTGCTGGGGGTCCGCCAACTTAAAAATAAAATAAAGGCAATTTTAACCAAAATAATATGTGAGTTTAATTTTTTTTAATTATTATTATTTGATTGAGATGATTAAGAACATGTCATTAACATGCAATAATAATGTACTTTTGACGAAATCTATTTAGTCTACCCAGTCAGAAATTGGTTAATACAGTGAAATAAGCTGAATAAAATACATTTAAAAGTTATTATAAGTCAGGCTTATATTTAAAAAAAAAAAAAGTGGGGGGGAATTTCAAGTGGGGGTCCCTGCTCTGTTTTTCTCTCATCCAAGGGGTCCCTGGGCTAAAAAGGTTGAAGACCCCTGGTCTATGTGATGTGTCATTGTGTGATTGATTCTACGTGATTCACTTCATCCTTTTTAAATGAAGGATGTATTTCCTCCCTCCACACACACACTGATGAAGGCCGGATGGTAGAAAACATCCTGTTTCAGATGATGAAATAACTCTGGT
>CAAKHC010009951.1:8304-24750 GCA_901007825.1 Macroramphosus scolopax | reverse complement strand
TTGGAAAAGTTGAAGAATAGCGGCATGCAGAGCGTTGCAGCCCCGGGTCTCTGCAGCACGGCTGCCGTAGCGTTTGCATTGAAAATCCATCATGTAGCCAAGTGGTGATGGTGGGAGTTTGGTGGGTTACAAAGTAAGTGGCACTTACATTTGATCTGATGCCTAAGAGGTATTTGAAAGCTTTGGAGAGCTAAACGGAACCATCCAAACACTTATGTTTCCTGCAGCGTTACTTGTTTGTTGCCCTACCCGCTAACAAGAAAATACTTTTAACCCTTTTTTCTTTGATTTGACACAGGAAAGAGAGACAATGGGAAGACAGACGACACGCAACAAATACTATTCTGCACTTTACGAAGAAAATAGGCCCTAATTGAAAGTTGATACAGAGATATGGGAAAGTAATAGCTCCCGTGAGATCGTTGAACATCGGTAGGAGGGAGGGAGGACGTGAGTGAGGGTTGAAATAATTGCCCTTGAAAGGACGCGGATGTTCTTCTTTCAAGCGGAGGGTGTGTTGTTTACTGAACCGTGCAGAGATCCCGCCGCCGTCGTAGAACCACCTCACTAATAATTACATTCTGCTTTCATCAAGATCGCTCACGTATCGGAAGACTGTTGCGACGCGAGGCAGTCGACAAACAGAACGCCGGGGCCTGCGCGGGGAGAAGCAGCTCCGCTTAGACAGATTGCAGCTGGAGAAAGTTCATGCACCGCTAGACTCAATTATAAACTACCCTAGAAAATCCTGCTTGCTGAGAAGAAATCATGTAAATTGTGTTTACTTTAGCCTTGTTGAGTAAACAGCATTTAATGGTGTGCCATGTATGTTATTCATCATTCTGTCTGCAAACTATCACACACAAGCAGGTAATTTCATAATTACCTCGGCGCTCTGTTTACCAGTCTTTGATAGATTTGACCAATTTCCTGACGGAGGGTGAATCCTACTTCACGTCATGTTTTCATTCCCCGTTAGAAACACTGCGGTGTGTGTAACCTTCGGCCTGCAGGGTAGCAGGTGCTCAAATCACAGCTGATCCTCCCTCAGATAAATCTGCATCACGGCGGATGATAAAGGCGCGTACACAACACCATCCATCATGGATTCTTCACAGGGCACTAACTTAATGAAAAAAGATAGTTATGATGATTTATTAGTTCGGATCTTTTGATTATTTCCAGGACGGGCTAACTGAGGACGTACATGGATGACTGAGGCACAGGTGGAAGGTTGAACACGGCCCGCGGTTCACAGCCTCCTTTTGAAGTGGCTCTTAACAGAGCTCAGTTAAAAGCAGAGTAACGATCCGGCTTCTGATCAGAGTCTTTCAATATTTAGAATCCGCCAACCAGATCCAATCCAATATTCTTTTCTCTCGCATAGGAGTGTGACGGGGAGCTTTGGCCAGGAGTCAGACGTTCTATCTCCATTTCGAGGGTGGAGTAATAACGGAAGTTCAGCGTTTTACATCGTCTCACAAGTAATGACAGACTGATTCATGGGTTGGCTAGTTATCGGCAGTTTTAGGTTAATTGGTGTCAGCCGATGACTGCGCTCATAAGACTGATTGACTAAACATGTCTGCGCTGTGCAAGCTAGCAATTCTTATTTAACACATCTGACCAACAGGGGGCAGCATATCACCAGAAAATGTGTCCACTCCTATTGTGAAAAATAAGAAACGTGAGCCAGACGGTGAAACTCTCAATTTGCCGATATCTTCTATGTTTGATCGTTCACCATGATCACCACCGTTTTGTTGCTACATAATGGAATGCAACCTGTGTCGTGAATCGTCCCGTTTTTTTACCGCCGCTGCCGGGTGAGGAGCTCCGTAGAGAAACCACGAGTCTAGTCACAGCCCTGTGGTGCAGCTACAGCTCCTTCATGCTGAAGTGACTCAATAGTGACGGAGGAAGAGCTCCAGCGAGAGGCTGGAGTCGAACTCCAGTGACCCACTGTCGCCTCTTCAGGTACGAAGCGGTATTAAGAGACATGACGGTGCAGGACTAGCTTGTTAAGCAGAATCAAAAATTCGCACAATTTGAAACAAAATAACATTTTGTCTTACATTCGTTCAATAAATTGACTTTATTCTTCATATTCTTGGAGAAATGATTGTAGGTCCAGTCTCTTGTTCAACCACAACTAAGCAACAACAGACATGCCAGCAGCTGTTGCTGGGAAACAAACACTGTTTGCAGAGATTGAAGCGTTTGCTCAATAAAACATGTCTTATCCTGTATCGCCGCCTTGCCTCCCTGCAGCCCAGCAACCTGCAGTAAATGACCTACTATAACACGACTCCTAAAGATGAAGGCAATGGGTGCCTGAAAAACAGATGAAAGGAGGGTTAATGGCACTGTGAGAGGACAGCAACATGAGAGACATGCAGAAGATGAGAAGAGCCTGGTAAATAAAGGCAGTATAGGGGACGAATGCGTGAAACATCGGGGCATTAGATTACCCGCAGCAACAAGACCGTCCGGGCGGAGAGAGGTGATGACTAGAAGATGTGACGGAGGAAATGAAGCTGGTTTCAGGAACAGTATCCTAATAACTTTAATTACATCTATTCATCTTGAGGTGCTAAGTTCTCCAGGACATAGTGTTCTCTCACTCCGTGCACTTATTTTGTTAAGTTTCCCGCCAACACTTGACATATCACTTTCTGTGCAGGCTTCCCATTTCTCAACAGGTGCAGAGGGAAGCAGCCTGTTTGTAATACGGAAAGCAAAGCTGATGTTCACGGCTTTCTGCTGCAGCAGTTGTTATTGATTACAGCCGCTTGATCACCACGGCTAAGCTCATTTCGGCTCACAGCAATACGCTAACGCAAACATACAGCACAGCCAAGATGACACTCGATTCCAGTGTTAGCCAGGCGGTCCTCATCACGTCAGGAGAAGTGAGGAGAACTAACATCCGAGTGCAGACAGACTGTAGGAAGATACTTTGCTGAGGGCTGACACCCTAGTACCAATCAAAAAACTCCTAAGATATTGCCACTGCTAAGAATCGCGGCCCGTTCTCTTCCCACGTCTTCCGATAGTGATACACTTGGCGTCTGATACCGACGTAGAAGGCGACCTTTTGCATCTCTGATAGGCGGTTTTTGGAAAGCATTACACCGTTTAGGCTCGACTTGATGCTGCAAATGACAAAAACGTGTAATTAACAGGAAGATTATTCCAGGATTTTAATGCCACACGTCAGTAAGAGATATAAACCCCCGGAAGTCACATCCATAGCACGCAATCATGTACTTTTCCTAAGTGTTGGTATGCTTCCTATCAGGATGGAGGCTGCAGAGCAGGTTTGCAGAATAACCTTTGCTTTAAAACAGCCAACTAATTAATCTACTATGAATACCTTTGCAAAAAAAGGTGACGCGGTGCAGGATAGCTGCCGTCTGAACTAGCAATTTGCATTGTGAGGTATTTTAATACGTAACTGAAGAGGTCAAATGAATGAAGAAAAAAGCCCGGTAATAGTCGTCATACATTGGAGAATAAAATCAATTCAATTCAAGTGTTTTTCTGTCCTTCCTGCCATGAAAAGATATATATATATATATATTTTCATTGATGTACTGGGAGATTTATTCAAAGACAATATTTAATGCCAAGCTTCTTCTTCATGATTTGACCTCTTCCGTTTAGTATTAAAGTAAATCACAATACAAGCTGATGGCTGAAGCAGCAGCCATTATACAACGCTGTCACCTTCTTGCACAAAGACATTCAAGTGGACCTCTTCACACTTTCCAACGCTGATTGGATCACACATTTTCAAGGATGCGTTTGTTTGTCACCAGCCAGATCGGCCCAAAAAATAACGGGGTGTCTCTGATGGTTTAACGGGTTGGTTAACTTGTGTTTTGTCAAACAAGACCCTTGAAATAAACAATATTTTATGATGCTATGTGGCACTTTTTTTTTCATATCTATGTGTTTTTTTTAGAGATATAAAACAATCTCGCCCACATATCTGAAATGAAAGCAGCCCACTTGTCCTCAGCCTTCTTGATTTGATTTGACACAATCAGCCGCTGCAACGTTTGACATTTCTAAAGAGCTCATCAGGTTCTTGGAGTATTGTTAAAACATTAAGGGAACTGTCGTGCAAGTTTTACCGTGTGCATGTACCGCGTGTATCGACTGCCGACATAAAGAATCACCAAGTACATTTCACTGAGAAGCTCCCTTGAATTTTTGCATTGCTGCCTCTTCTAATTATCCGTCTCTCCTACAGCCCGAACCATCTGCCTCCTGCTTCAGAATGAAGCAGCCACTCTGAGTGTGACAACGGAAGATGTGTTACTGCGCGGCGATGAAAAATAATGTAAAAAACAATTAAACTCTTCTCCGACAGTCAAACCGTGACAACTTTTGGAGTGGTAATTATCTCTCAGTGAAGAGAAAACTGTGTTGTGTCTCACTGTTGTTCCTCCTTGGAAACAAAGAGCGGAAAGATACAAGAAAGCAGGTTAGAGTTCGTCGTGTCTGATGTTTCATGATACAGCAGACTGATGATTTACAGGCGATGACACCGAACCAGAGTTCTGTTTTACTGTTGTACTGGTGTGAAATGTACTGAGAGGTGTTCCGACAATGTACTTCAGGGTTGTGGTATAGATGTGTATTAGACATTAAACAAGTGGGATCAGGAGTCGCGGCTCTTCTCATCCCTCATTGTTGCAGTCGTCAACAAATATTCTGCTCACTCTGAAAGGAAACTATCGATTAAAGGTGGAAAAAGTGCTGCAGACAGAATCTTTTCTTTGTGAGCGCTTTGCCTTTTGTTGTGCATCCACGTACTTGTTTTTGAAGATTTTCCTTTTGTTCAGTTTACCCTGATAGACGTGGCGGACATCACAGCTCATCGTAGACAGACGCAGACATCATCAGCGTTGATCAATGGTCGTGTGCTCTGGAGACGATGCTGCCAACCTTCCGGAGGAAGAGTTCGCTGACCGGCTGGACTAGTTTGGTGTGAACTTGGTTTGAGCTGCGCTAAAGTTTAATCCCTGAGGAGACATTCTCTGAAGAAAGTGCATCATCAATCACATGCATCGTGCCCTCTGAGAGAAATGATGCATGTTTTGACCAATCCAGGGACATTAGCAATCGGAGCATCAACCAACACAATGAGAATCTGAAGGCCTCTACAAGGAAGCTGATTGCATTACGGGCTTATTATGCAGCTGGCAGCTGCTTCTTGACAATATGATGATGGAAAACTCTCGTTGCCCCACTTGAAAATAGTCAATTAACAGAAATGAAATTGTGACATGTTGGTTGCGGCACAGCTGCTGAAGGCAGAAATGACAAACTGGGACTGCGGCAGAAACTCTTGCTGGTTAAAATTTATCAACGCTGACTAGTTGGGAATTTGGAATCCTTAAGAGGTCCAATTTAATGTGTGTATGTAATACACAATTAAACAGGAGTGAGTTCTAGATGATTACATTCATAAATTTAGGTTGTTATGCATCTATAACAACATGCTTGCATCGGTGTTCTGGTGTTGTGCAACATGACGCTAACTTAGCTGCGCATGCTAATTCTGAAGTAAGTCGCTCCCCTTCCGATCTTGTAATATTGTGCACATGGAAGTTTTGTTCATCACCCTCGACACGTTCCTCTGTTTTCGGAACTGGGAATGACACCTCAGCGACACGGCTCCCCAGCAGTGAGAGAACACTCAGGTGCTTGGTGCTACATGCTGAGCAACGCATTGCTTTTTATTCATCTCAGTTCATTTGGGTTCCAAACCGGAGTAAAAGAGGCAAAGCAACACTCTTTCCACATTGCCAGATCTGCAGCATTACATAAACTATATAATGCATATAATTAGAAAAGGAATATTATACATATATATTTGATTATACAGTATGACTGTACCGAGCTGCACACTCAAACACACAATGCATCATCTGCATACATAAATTATTTATAATGTGCCTGTTCGTTCTTGTCTGTAACTCCCTTCTAATCTCTGTGTGATTCATCTGGATATTTAGCTCTATGTGATGCACAAAAGGGGTCCATAAATACATTTGACTCAAATCCTGTATTGTGTGCAACGCAACCAGGGAGGAAACGAAGTCCCACAATCCCTTGCGTGCAAATGCAGTCGCACATGCTCTTACACACACACAGACGCTCTCGGACCTTGTATGCAGATTTCCTTTATCAGAAGAAGTAAGAGAGGTGTTATCGGCTGCGTTGTTTGCTCACGCGATTCAGGCAGGCGGACAAGTAGAGGGACGAACAAACAAGAATCCTCAGCGACACAAGGGAAGTCAATCTCGCTTGAATTGCGAATCTGTGTAGTGTAATTGACTTGGCACTGCAGGGATACACACTCATTTTTTTTTTAGGTACACCTGTTTAACTGAGAGACAAATATCTAATCATCATCAATCATCAGGTGGCAGGAACAGACTCTGCCCGGTTGTTTGGTGGCAGACGGGCTGGTTTTTCCGAGTATTGCAGATAACAAACAGTTGATCCACTGGGATTTTCACACACAACCTTCGGAAGGAGAAACAAGAACATCCAGTGAGCGGCGGTTCTCTGATGACAGATGAATCTTGTTGATGCCACAAAGAATACAAGACAGTATGATGGCAAAAAGGGGCATTTAGTAGAATTGTTATCTGCATGTCTTTGCACCAAACCACCACCAGATAACATGCTGGTGCTAAAAGCCACTGACTCCGTAGAGCACCACGAGGATCCACTTGTGTGTCCGTCCATGTCGACAGCTTAACCTGAGTGACACCTGACTAACGAGTAAAAGCCTGTAACCATGTCATTTCTTTACATAGTCGTTTTGGTGTGAAGTGATTTTCCGCTTTGCTCCATTAAACTAATCGCTGACTAAAAACACAAAGTGCTTGTGTCTGCCAAAGGCCCCCGTGGATCCCAGGGGCTCTCTTGAGCAGCGCAGCTGACATTGAGTGCTGCTCAGTGGGTCCGGGGCTCCATCTGCGCCAGCCTCTCCCACTGGGGGTCTTGTAGCCAACTGAACCCCCTCCAACCCCTGTGCAGTATGTCTGCATGCTCGCCTGGCGGCTTGCTGCATTGAGATAAAGCATGATGGTATGCGTAGAGCATGAATACAGATGCACATGTGCACAGCTACACACACACTATATGTCACACTATATATCAAGTAATTAGTTGAACTATTGTTGGTCATCCTGTGACTTCCTGTTGCCGACTGTTTTCTAGATTTGGGTCAATATATGCGTTTAAGATTTCTCCTAGTGGTTACGAGCGGTATTGCACCTCAGGTATAGGCCGAAGTTTGCAATCATGACTATGTATAACGTTCATCTGCTGTATTCATCCGTTAGATTTTACAAGGCGTATTGGCACCCTCTGTGAGTGCAGGTGTGCTGGTTCCCCGGGACTTTTACGACCGCCTCCAATCTGTTCCTCATAAAGCTCCTTTACAACTGGAACCTGTGTCGGTTTCTAAATACACATTTTTAAAATATGCAGCTTGGTGACAACTCAAGTTTGTGTTTTTTTGAGAGTGAGTCATCTCCAACGGGGACGAAACAACGGTGTTTGTCAGTGGAGCCAGATGTTCATGTTTTAACGGGGACCTTCATAAGAGGCGATGTCGGTGGTGGGAGACAGACGGAGAAAGAACAGTGTGACTGTGTAACGGAGACGGTGTTTGCAGTACTAGTACTCAGTTCAAGAATATCACAGAGCTCCTCTTATACATCTGCTTTTTATTTTCATCATTTAAACAGATTGGAGTTCACATTTGAATTCATGAATCAAGGAGTTGGTTTCATTTTCTTTATATGTGAGACTTGAACACCATCCATCCATCCATCCATCCATCCGTCCATCCGTCCGTCCGTCCGTCCGTCCGTCCGTCCGTCCGTCCGTCCGTCCGTCCGTCCGTCCGCCCGCCCACCCACCCATCCATCCATCCATCCATCCATCCATCCATCCATCCATCCATCCATCCATCCATCCACCCACCCGTCCATCCATCCATCCGTCCATGCATGTGGACATGTTTTCAGTGTGTCAGAGGAAATCGGAGAACCTGGAGGAAACTCCACGCAGCCATGAGGAGTATTCAACTTATAAAATGTTGTTTGTCGTATTTCAAATTGGAGATGTTGTGTACCCTTGTGCAGACCTTCAAAGGTCCCCATCCCCCTCTTTTTCCAGAGACTCTGAGGACAATATGAGGCAGAACATGTAGATCCAGCTCGACCTGGGGAGCAGCGAAGTCGTTCCCATGTTCCTCTCTTTGGCACGGTGAAGGTCGACAGAGCAGCTGGGAGAGTCTGACAGCTGGGACCATCCTCGGTCTCCAGCAGACCACAGATGTTCCTCTCTCCCTCCTTTCACTCTGTTTCTTCTCTAGCTCACCATCTCTCCTTCTCCCAGTGAGGAAAAAATAACTGGCAAAGCTGGATTCCAGTTGTGAAATAGTTATTTTTGCCAATTGCAACCCCTCCCCTTCCCCCCCTCTGCCACTATAGAACATCCCAGATGCAGCCAATCTTTTGTGAAGCCTTTAGAATAATGCAAATGGGAGAATCCGTCAGTCGTGTTCGTAATTGTTCGGAGACATTTAGGCTTTTTTCATCATCATCACAAGTCACCAACAACAGAAGGGAACAAAGCACACGTGTCTGTAATTCAGACAACTTGATGAATTCCACGAGGAGCAAATGACGTAAAGAGCTTGTTGTACAAAACAAACGAAAAAGAAAAAAAGGAACATGACAACAAATTCATCAGGGAGCTGAACGGAATAAACATCTATAAATAAATGAATGTGCAAAAAAAAAGAAATTGCAAAGGAGAGTAATGACTTCCAAGCAGGTGACGGATGACGATGCCCTGACGGTGACCGAGGACATTGACTTGCAGAGCATGTCCAGGAGAAGCCACGATCCTTCCTGCTTCTGCAGGATTTGTCGGATTGCGAGGAGGAATTCAGGTCCCTTATTTTCTCCTCTGGTTATCCGTCGTTAAATCTCAGATTTTACGATGCTCTTCAGGCGGTTCCTGTCTCTTAGTGTGAGGCTGAGAAACCGGCAGATAAAAGAAAAACTCAAGAGACTCAACAGATTGTTGAAGAAAAAACGACAGAGGATGACGGAACTGACAGAAATAGAATAGTGGAGAAGGTGAAGCCTTCCGCCGCCGCGACACCACAATCTCACCAAAACAGTGACGTGATATAAATATATATAATATATATATATAAATAAAACCACTGTAGCATTACAGCTGTTATGTGGTTGGCATGCTAACGTCCTTAGCACGAGCCAGATGGTGAGACTCTAAATTTAACGGTGGATTTATGTTCCAACATTCACCTTACAAGCTCTCACATCGCTATGGAAATGGAATAATGGAACGGGGCTCATGTATCATCCCGTTGTCCTCCTTAGAGACAGAGAGGGACCTGAAATACAGAAAGAATAAGGCCAAACAAAGTTTTTTCAATTGTACTATTTGTGTTTGTCCACCTGCAGGAATAGATCATTTTAATTTAAGTATTTTCTAAACGTAGGTTAGGTTGTTTAAATATACTTATGGACTTCATGATGTATTAATGGTCTCAGATGAGGACCAGACAAACTTGATCCTTTGTTTCAGGGTGACATTTTTCTTTTATTCCAGCTTCGGGACGCCCGCAGGAAAACCTGACGAAACTACTGACATTTAAATAACATATTTTTATCGATCTAACCTTGATGTCGTAACAAAAACAGGCCTATTTAGGACCTTTTATCCGGTAAATCACGCGGCCTGTGGCCATGATTGTTTTATGAACAGCAGGTTGGGTTTTTACATCTTTTTAAAAAGGTTATAATGTTATAAATCTATAAGTCTGCCAAATTACTGATAACTGACAATACCACAAGTAACCACTAGGGGATCCTGTTACGGTCTGATTACAGCTGAATTAAGATTCACACGTGTGTTTTATGATGGGAATTGAATTTATAAATCATGCATGAGTCCCTAATGCAACATACATTCATACAGAACCTTCACATTGAACCTTCTATAGAATAATTATCTTCCACGGCCACACGGACAGAATCAGAGGAACGGTGGAGCAGAGGAAGAAGAAGGAGATGCAGTTTAATCCTGCAGAAATACATTAATGCAGAAAAACAAACCTGACATACTGAGCATGTAATAACAAAGTAACTCGAGCAGCTTTATATGAATAAAGATGAAGTGAGTCTTGGCTGACAGGTGCCGACTGTCTTACGAACACGAGCGAATAAACATCCACTTACATCGTCGTCTTCGTTTGCGCAGCCAGGAGAATCCAACTCTGGACAAAGGTGAATAAACATGTTTTAATTCCTCAAGGCATCAACATTTCAATATTATCTTACTTCTATTTTGTCGTCACAGAGATGAATCGAAGTGCACTCGGAGCTTCTTATTCGGCGATGCATCATCTATCGCTGACGGGGTCGCTGAGGTGTGATGTGATTACGTTTGATAGGTAATCTATGAGAAGCCCTGGGTTGCGGCGAGCCGAGGCGGGTCTGCCCTCTGGCTGTGTGGCCGGCGGGAGGCCGTCCAAGGCGGAGACAATTACAAAATTGGAATCGGGCTCATCAAAGCCTCAGTTTCCTACTCTCCTATAGTGCTCCTCATTCGAATGCATCACATTACATACAGATTCTAATTGTATTGACGATTGTACATTCGCTTTCACAGTTACGTAGTTATTCATTATTCTATCGACCTTGTAGGGAAACATCATATATTGGTCAGCATGGAGAAAGAAACTAAGTAAGCCGGCAGGTTGAGGTGATGTCGAGGTCAAATAAAAAGCAGCAGCGAGGGGGGGAAGGGGGGGGGGGTTATTGATTCCCATTTGCAACCATGAGTTTCTCATTTGCAACAAGTCCAGTTCGTCCCGACAGGCGCGAGCGGTGTGAATTGAAGCGACCTGACTGGTTTACATCGGAGTTAAAGGCCTCAAGAGCGTGTCTTCCAGATGTGACGGGGTTCCTGCTGCATCAGAGGTCTGACACCTCAACCAAGTTCTGTGAGGAGGACGGGCTGGGATGTCTGACTCCTGAGAGGTGACGCCTTCTCCTCGTCAACAGACCGGCTATAGGACCAACCTGGAGAAATGGATTCATACGAATGAGTAGAGGAGCGAGAGTACAGAAGAATCAGAAAGACAGAGGCGGCTGTGACTGTGCCACGCCAGTTAATCGTGCGGAAGATATACACCGCCTCAGTCTGTCCATCCATCTGCCTCCACCGCCTGCCTCATCCGTCTCTCCCGCTCCTCTCCTCTCCCTCTCCTCTCCCCTCTTTCATCATCATCACCCACCCATCTTCTCTCTCATTATCACTCTTAATTGATCTCTCACCTCTTGGCAGGCTGGTGTGCTATTTGTCGACACATCTTCTCCCACCATACACAGACAGACACATTCACATTCACCATAACACCAGTTTATCTGTCACGGCGACGCGCCGCTTCACCTCTCTCTCTCTCTCTCTCTCTCTCTCTCTCTCTCTCTCTCTCTCTCTCTCTCTCTCTCTCTCTGCGCCGCTCTCATTAATGTTAATCCTCCTTAAATTCAAACGTGTGGCACATTAGCCATCAGTCATTCCAACTCTGCTCAGCGTGTATTTTTTTAAGAGATTATATCTAATACTAAAACTGTCATGTCTAATAAAACTTGAAGCACCGTTAATGTTTGACCTTACATCTCTTCATCACTTCTTCTCATCACCTCTGTCCTACAGTTCCTACACTCTGCACACCTGTAGATTCCAGAAGAAGAGGTTCTGGTGGAGAAACATCTGGGACGATGCTCTCCATCGCTGCCGCCCTGAGAGCCGTGTCGATGTCTGTGTTTGATTACCAACAGCTGGCAGATGGCTGCAGCGCCGGTGTTGCACCACGGGGAGAAAACAAACTGTTGTACTGTAGCTTAGAGTCATTTGTCGAAGAGCGACGACTCTTCGGCATCTGAACCAACCCCGGTTGGGGGGTCGGGCGACATTTGTTTAATCTCGGTCGCCAATACTGGATCTGAAGGTTTTAAGGTGAGCAGCGTATGGAGAGTGGAGATGCAGGGTGTCACTTCCATGGAAACAGGAAGCTGGGTTATAAATAAGGATTCAAAATCACTCACCAGGTTGACACGTCGCTCCACTAAAACTCTCTAAACGCACATCAGGGCACCGACGCTGAAGCCGATTAGCCTCGGATATTTTGTCTTTTACGGGGTCATTGACCGAGTTAACAGGCAGGACAAGACGTGCGTCTCCAAACAGGTTTATGCAAAACGTTCCTATTATTTACGTTGAAAACACCTGTGTTAAGATACATTTAAAGTTGCTCTGAAGGTGTGTAGGAAAGTTATGAGGATTGTCTTTGCATGTGTGTGTGTGTGAGCAAACACAGCAGCATTCACACGCATCAGGACAATACCAGCCACTCCCTCGCGATGCAGTTTCCAATAGCAACCGAGCCAACCTCCTCCTCCGTACCCTCAGACAGCTTTATTGGTATTTTTATATCTCTGTATTTTTTTATTGGACCCACATGAGTGTTTGCAGTGCATCATTATTTGTTTAATTTTTCTTTTGTTAACTTCAGAGTGAACGCTGAGATATCGGAGGAGGCGTTAAACGGAGACGCTCACGTCCAGAAGCGAGAGGGACGAACTTACGGCGAAATGGGAGCAAACCTGTGATGTGTTAACGTTTGATCGTGTCCTGCGATGTGGAGCTCGCTGACAAATTAAAAGTCTGTCTATATGCACATAAAAATGTGCGATGCAATTAAAGAAGAGTTTGGCTGACGGTCTGACTCTGGATCTCCCTGCTTGTTGTTTTGTCTTGATAAATACACTATCGAGTGACATCACATGGTTATAATATCACACTATGTGTGTTTCTAAAGACGGCCAGTGACCAAAGTGACTTTTCAAAATAAAAGATTCTTTATTACAAAAGTCTCCTCCGTCTAGTTTGGAGTTCGGCCGTGTGAACATTTAATTACTGTGACTCTCCTTCATCACTGTCAGATTGGCGGGTGAGAAAACAAACACCCAAATCAATAATTTTGATTCCGTTGCAATCAAATGTGTGATCCATCTCTCCTCCTCTAACACTTCACGTGTGAAAGCGAAAACCCTAAAAAGAAAGTGATCTTCTCCTTCTCGGAAATATCGGCGACGCCTCCTGTAGCTTCTTCTAATAGCAGCCAGATGTTGTGCGTCAACAGAGAAGCAGATGTGGTGGTAGAATATTGACCTCCGACACAGAGGTCACGTGATCGCTTCCTTCTGTCTCAACGGATGTTCAGATACACTGCGTTGCCTTCGCGGTCCGTCTGAATCTTCACCTGTTCAAACACAACGAGGTGAAACACATTTGTCGGCTTTGTTTTAAGGAAGTTTTCAGGTTCCTGTTCTAACAGCCTGAAGGGAACTTAGAATCCTGTCACGTCAGCTTACAGCTTTAATTCATCCATATCTTTTTTTTTATTGTGTTATGTTGGCACGGACTTTTTTTTTTTTTTTAATTCCTTTCACATTAAATTAACCACCTTTTCATGTACAGTACATTTATTGTTTTTAGTGATTACGTGGAAATAAATTAGAAGAGCATTTGATTCAGCAATTTTAGGCTGTCAGTGAAGCTTTAGGAAAAAAAAGGACTTCATACAGGTTTCACACTTATTTCATAAAAGGAGATTAAGAGGGGGTTTTTGTGTTGAATTGTGCAGGTAAATTAAACGGTGCAACTAGTCAGAACGAGTAAATAAACCAGTCAAGATGACACATTAAAGAGGTTTATAGCTGTTAGAGACGTGGCTGCAAAGTTTGCAACGATAGAGGTACAAATATATGAAAACCTATAATGTATCAATAGTAATATAGTAGTATTATTATACATTATCTCATCAAGCAGCGACACCAGCAGTGGAACCACTGGAGGGTCTTTTACTGTATCTGTAACTCTCATGGTGCTGGACCACCGGTCCTCCAGGGTTCTCTGCAGTGTTGCATCGTCGTTTCCCGGAATAAAGATAAACAGGAGTTTAAAGAGATTTATATGTAAAACTGTGAGTTTAAACCCTGTCACACCATCGGTGCAGCTTGAAATGCAACGCTCTTCATTACACAGCACCCCTGAGCATTGTGCTGATGCATTAGACACCCTTTGGCGTCTGTGTGAGACGCAACAGGCTTTTCAATTAACTCTAATTTCAACCCAATCACATCGATGAAAGACAGACTGGTCTTTTTCGGTCAATGTATAGCAAGACTCTATAGTGTGTGAGGAGGCAGCATCAAGTCCAGACCGGGGTGGAGGGAGGGAGGGGGGGGGGGTTAATGGACAGGCTGCAGCATCTTGAACAGACTCAGAAGTGTGTCTGGTCCATTAATATCAGACTCAAAGCACCGTGACGATCCGGGATGAGAGCAGGCTCATCTGCCGTATAATTTATTGATAGTATTTGGTGTTTGTGCATGTTATTAGGGTACTTTAAATATAAACAGCCTTTTCTTTGAAGCTTTTTTTTTTTTTTTTTTTTTTTGACTTTAGCAGCTCCATACTGCTAATTTATGAGCAGAGGTAACACTGTTATAAGTAATAAGGCATTTTTTTTTAAAAAGGATCTGGGGTTTTGTTGTGGTTTACTTTGGAGGAAATATTTGGAAATGATACATTCATGAGCTGCAACACAAACACTGAAGTTCCACCCACGATTTGCAACAGAAAAAAAAAAATCAAAATAGGTGTTGTGCAGGAGGACGACAGCGGAGGTGTCGGGGAAGAGCGTGTCGATTGTTAGTGTGTGTGTGTGGAGAGAGAGAACACGCACGACCAGGTAGAACGGATGAATGGTGGTGAAAGAGAGAGAGAGAGAGAGAGAGAACAACAAATGGGCAAACTTAAAATGTGTGAGGGAGGTGTAGGTTGTCACAGATGGATGATTAAGAGGAAGGAACAGGGTGGCGGATGCGAGGCGGGTGAGAAGTGGAACGGAGGAGCCGGCATGAATGATTGGCTGGATAGCAGGAGGGACGATCAACACGGAGGGGACGGACATCAACATGTGAGAGCTAAAAACCATTTCAAGCAGCGTCTCTCTCTCCAACTCTAAACATTGTTAACGCCATTATCTGTCTTGCAGCTGCACTAATCAGCGTTTTATGTAAAATGCCGCTGCAGCATAAATCAGGGATGGAGGCTGAGGCAAACAACGACACCCGTTCAATCAAGCAAATGACGAAATGACACCCCGTAGATTAGCCCGGCCTGTGTGAGTGCTCCACGTGTTCATTATGTGAACTTCTCTCTGCACCGCGTCGACGCCGCCGGGCCGCCGAGGGCTCAGACGACGTGTGCACACGTCACTAAAGGAAACATCTGGCTTGTAAACATATTCGTTGGTATGGATTCATGAGTGCATCTGCAAAAAAAACAAACAATGCAAATACAAAATAAAAGCCCCTGGATGTCAGTGCGTCGCAGTGCCTGCTGTCCATTTCACTCTCCGTCCTGTCACAACAGCACCTGAGTGATTGAGTTGTTCCGCTCGCGCTACTTTGACGGAAACTGACTGTGACGGGCGAAGAGCAGCTTGTATATATATATATATATATATTTTTTTTTTTTATTCAATGTCTTATCCTAACAGCTCTCTGTCGCTGCCGACCCGCCGTCAGTCACACACACACCTTCGGCATGCAGGATTTTTCTTCCTTAAGTCTCATGATGAAACAAATAGAGCCCATTAAGATGAACAGCGTCCACCTGCATGTGCATGCTGCTGATGGTTAAATGTGTGTGTGTGTGTGCTGCTGTGGGCGTGGCGCTGACCTGATTCCCCCTCTCCCCTGATCGATCATCCAACCCCCCCTCTGCTCTCCTCAAGCATCCGACTTTTATCAACTCTTCAACGCCACATTAGATACGCACCAACCCTGCATCCGCTCCTGGTCGGATTGATGTGGTGGAAACAGCCTCAGGACGTCTTAACAAGTATCCAGTTCTTCTAATGCTCCTTGCTGTCCGTGTGTTTACCTAAAGCCCAGGATCACCGCACGCTCGCCAGCTTCCCTCCACCAGCTTCCCCCCACCAGCTTCCCTCCACCAGCTTCCTGCCCGCTGCTCACTCAGCCGGCCTTCATCTCGGTCCTTTTCCCTGCCGTCACCTGTTTCCTCCGCTCATCCTCAAACTCCGAGTTCAGTCTCTATATGCCGCCATCCCCTCCTCCTCCTCCTCCTCCTCCTCCTCCTCCTCCTCCTCCTCCTTCTTCTTAATCGGAGCTTAATTTCAATGGAGGTTAATTTTACAGCAGGCAATAACATTATGTCGTCAAATTATACATCCTCCTATGATCCGTCTGTAAAGTCTGGAGTGTAAAGATGTTT
>CAAKHC010009936.1:29134-40838 GCA_901007825.1 Macroramphosus scolopax | reverse complement strand
AAATTATACATTCTGTCCGGCTCCTCCCACTTTCACTTTAAACTTTGCATATTCAGAATACTCAAAGATAGCTGACACCTTGACGAGGGAGAGACCGTGTTGTGTGAGATCACACACACACACACACACACACGCACACACACTTTAGAGGACATCACACGAACATCCTTACTTACTCTAACCGTAACCACTACTTCCTTACAGATTTATGTGCCCACAATACGAGCAACACAAGTACACACACACACACACACACACATACACACACACACACATACACACACAGACATCGGAGCAAACACATTTTTTATTCAAGTCAAGCCCAAAGCAGCGAAAAAGAAAAACAAAACAAACTTGGAAGCTATTCTGCTTATGCACAGGCTTTCATGTCAGCCTTCACGAAACAGATACTAAAAGAATGAAGAAGAGAAGTGGATAAGAGGATGAGGCTTCAGTCTGAACTCCTGGTCGCTCAACGCTTTCTGTGGCCACGTCCAGTTCATGGTTTAGAAAACTCCACAGGACGGAAGTTCACAAAAGTGCTGCTTTCTCTGTCTCTCTCTCTCTCTTCTTCTTCTTCTTCTTCTTCTTCTTCGTCGTCACATGTATTTATTTTATTCCACTCCTTGTATTTCCACTGCTGAAAAGTCCCTCTAAAGTGCATGGATGAGGTAAATGAACTTCTTCTCAGAACAGGTTCGTATCCCTTCGCCTGCTCAGACTGGAACCATTGTGTGTTGCATGTGCTCCATCTGAGACAACATTTCCTGCTGCACACTGGCAATTAGTATGTCCTGGTGCGACGGCGTGATTATTCCAAGTCTGTCCATCTCCCTGCGGGAACAGAGACAGAGAACAGAACCGTGTTGGAACATCCCATCATCTCACCGGGTTCAATGCATCTATCGATCCATGTACAGCAGCTATAAGCCAACTCCTAAAGACACATTTAAAGGCACATTTAACTGTTCTTATTTACACTTACTGGTGTGTGAGAGTCAGTAGGCTGTCCAGGCTTGAGTATCCTGCCGCTCCCAGAGTGTCTCTGTACCTCTCCAACCCGATGGACTGCAGCCACTCGCACACCGACCACTTGGGCAAACACACCTCTGGTACGACGGACACACACACCTCCGGACCCACGCCGGACTCCAGCATGGTGGCTGTCGGCCTGCGCACACAGAGGCAGATAGAAATAAGACAGTGAAACCAGAATTACATAAAAACTGTGCATGAAACAGTGTGCTTCTAAGGGTTTATTTCCAGGTTGAGTGTATACCTGTCGCCTCCTGTCCGGCGCAGCGTTCCAGGGTTACGGATGAGTTTATCCAGCATGTTGAGTATCTGGCCGAAGGTCGGTCTCTCGCCTCGCTCTCTCTCCCAGCAATCCAACATGAGCTGGTGCAGCACCACAGGACAGTCCATGGGAGCAGGCAGGCGGTAGCCCTCCTCTATCGCCTTAATCACCTAAAGGGACGTAAAATAAAACACGTGTCACTTCAGTAACGTGAAATAATCTGAAACCCAATCTCACAAACACTAACTACTGTTGCTCGTCTGGTTGAGATACTTGTTGTTTTTCCTCTCATTCCACGCACGGCACGCTTCCAAGAAACATCTGCAAACTACATCTGCCAACGAGTAAATCAAACTGTCTCTTTTTAAAAACACCACTCACAATTAAATTTCACAACGAAAGAAGAAACAAGTTTTTGTTTTTTTTTTCCAAATCATCTCAAAGCCGTCTCACCATCAACTGCAATTCATTTTAATGTTCTGCAGCTGTGAGCAGCTCCTCTGTTTCCTTTGTGCACTGCATTGTGGGACTTATACTTGATCAACAGCAAGCTGTAGAATAAAGTGGATTCGGTAATAAACGTACATTTCCAGTGCACTTCATTTTGCACACTTTAGTCCAGAGCAGACACCTGCTGTAGTTTGTAATTGGATCAAAGTTAAGGAGCTCCGCTAACAAATGAGCTTCACAGACTTGGCTGAGTGAAGTCCACACCCCCGGTGTCTCACGTAGACTTTCTGGAGACGGGATAATCATGCAGGTTTCCTCTGACTACTGTGAAATCCATCATGTTTGACGACGTCCAGATGCATCTCTCTCTTTGACCCACTCAAACCTAACGAGCTCTGATAGCACAGCGATTACAAATTTGCTCCGGAATAGAATTTCCGCCTCAGATCTCAGAGACCGTTCAGATCGACTAAATCAACCCCCAAATTCATATAGTCTGCATGCGTGGAAGAATATAAGTTTCAATATTTCTACTCAAGTCAGTTACTGTGACTGGTGTTGGCCTGCTGCCCTCCGCTTCGCTGATTCGAAAGCACAATTTGCATTCTTCCAAATGTTGCAGAGGTCGAACTAACGAGGGCAGAAAACAGCGGCTGAATCCGTCCGCCTGAAGAGCTCCCTTAAAACACCAGTAAGAAACGGAGCCTGTTTTATCTGTGTATTCCTTTTAAATGAGGTTAATTCAATTCAGATTAATGGCCCACAGAAATAAATGTTGAATTTGACTTCAGCAGGAACTCGTTTTCACACCAACTGTGTTTAAAGACGTTTGCAATTACCTCCGGCGAGGAGGTTATGTTTACACCAGCATCTGCAAGAGACATTTAATAATAATAAAAACCCCTCAGTGCTCAGTGCAGGGATGGATCATAACCCAGGGAGGAACACATTATATTTTGGGGCAGATCCATTTTGGTCATTCGTTTTTCTACATTGGCCTTGGTGGAGGACTGTCGCTCCACAGAGTGCCCTTCTAGTGGATGTCTGGTGGCAGCGAGGGTGCTATTAACAGCTGTTATGCCCCCAGAACTTGACAGGTAAATTGTGACAAAACAATCACACAGACGGCTTTTAAGCAAATCTGTACTTTGACCACAAAACTCCTAAAAAAAAAAAAAAAAGGTGAATTATCTCTCAAGCTGCACACATCGGATCACGAAGGGACACATTCGTTCATTCCAATTCAATTTGTGTTTAATATCTGATGGTAATCCATCATTTGCAATGAAATCCTGAAGCACTTCAATTCGGTTGATCCGCCAGTGCTCATCCTAAAAGGAGAGAAGGAATGTTGCTCATTGTTCTGACTGCGAGGCGGCTCATAGGTTAGAAGATGTATAAATACTCACATCCTGGTTGTTCATGTCCCAGTAGGGTCTCTCTCCATATGAAACCACCTCCCACATGACGATGCCGTAACTCCACACATCGCTGGCTGTGGTGAACTTTCTGTAGGCTATCGCCTCGGGAGCCGTCCACCTGATGGGGATCTTCCCTCCAGGGGAGAGGTAGGTCCCAATGGCTTCCTAAAACAGCAACAAATCACTTTTTTTGCATTTCCAAATATTTTTGCTTTAAGCTTTTTCTACTTTGATGGATGTCTGTGCATATAAAGGTGTTTCACTACAACAGCACGACGTACGAATGTGTTGAAGGTCTCTCTGCGTCTCACCCTTGCAGTGTAGGCGGCCTCGGGGTCGTCCTCCAGCACCCGACTCAGGCCGAAGTCAGACACTTTGCACACCAGGTTGCTGTTGACCAGGATGTTACGAGCCGCGAGGTCCCGGTGAACGTAGCTCATGTCAGACAGGTACTTCATACCCGAGGCGATGCCGCGCAGCATGCCAACCAGCTGGATCACAGTGAACTGGCCGTCGTGTTTCTGCAATTATACAGACAGAAGTTAACAAGAGCATCGACCACCAGCTGCAATGAAACAAAGAAACAGCAAAATGAAAGTTCATGTACCCGAAGAAAAGCATCCAGGGATCCATTTTCCATGTATTCTGTAATGATCATCAGCGGCTTACCTGGATGGGCAAAAGATAAATATTAGGCTGAATCTGAAACCTGAAACAGGTCAGAGGTCGACAGGCCACTCACATCTCGTCACGACGCCCTCCAGCCGGATGATGTTAGGATGGTCGAACTGCCCCATGATGGAGGCCTCAGACAGGAAGTCCCGCCTCTGTTTGTCCGTGAATCCCGCCTTCAGACTCTTGATGGCCACGTACGCCTCCCTCTTCCCCTGCATACGCAGCCGACCGCTGCACACCTCCCCAAACTCTCCTACTCACACACAGCAAACAGCCATGTCAGCGCCAAGTAAGCATGTGTGTGTGGGTTTTGGTGTGTGTGTGTGAAAGCACCGCCGCCAGGCTCACCCATGCCAATAACTCTCTCGATGTGAATGCTGCTAACGTCAATCTCCTTGGCAAACTCGTGGATGGCCTGATCGGGGTCCTCGTAGGTGAACGGGTCCACGTAGATTTTCACTCCTGCCGCGGAGGAGAGGGAGGGAAAATGACGGAGGAAGAAGGAGGGATGAAGAGGAGGGTGAGAAATATGAGTTGTATAACGGGCCGCATATGTTATGTAAATATCTTTGGCAGAACGTCCATAAGATGTTTTCAGATTTATAGGAGAGAAGTGAAGGAAGAGAGCATCTGTGTGTGTGTGTTGGAGTGTGAAGTCTACCTGGGTTGAGATGTTTCTCCTCCTCGGAGTCGTGTTTGGTTTTACTGTACTTGCTCCTCCTGATTAGACATAAGAGATAATTGACATTTCAGACCCATGCATTTAAAACTAAGAGTGAGTGAGTCACTGTCATCACTTCTCTCCACTTCTCGCATATTTATGATCGTTGTTTTTTTTCCAATATCTGTGTGTCACGTTGTTTTTTAACTTTGTTTTCCCTCCAATGGCGCCGTGCATTAATTTGGAGGGTTTTCAGGATTTCCCCGGCAATGGAAAGCGCTGACAATGAGAACAGAGAGCGATGGGCTGCGGGAAAGACACGGATCAGGCAGATGAAAGCGTTTAAAAGAGCGGAGGGAGGAGGGGGCGACGCCTCAGGTAGCGCAAGATAAAAGGTGTTTTCCAATGAACAAAGAAACTGTCAAAAACACCTTTGTGGCTGAACAGGTGTATGCGTGTGTGTGTGTGTGTGTGTGTGCGCACTTGCTAATGCATGTGTATGTGCAGAGAGAATGCACGTCAACGGAAGCTGTGCTGCCGAGGAGACGGTGATGACAAGTCACGGACAAAGGGATTATCACTGTCTCCACTCTAATCCCCTTTAAAAGCTCCAGGTAACACACGCACATTATTTTGCAACACAATAGCCGGGAGAACTGTGGGTGTCGTCTCTGTATTGTGGCAGTTTAGCCAAAGCAACGGTTAAGGCAGAGCAGCGAACACACTGACGTGGGTGACGGGGCTGAGATGCTCTGATGGGAAACTTCAAGCGAAGCTAACGAGCGTGCCGGCCGCGTGTACTGCGTGTGTGTGTGTGTGTGTGCTTTTTCTTTACCTGCGGCTAATGATGAAAACAGCTGCAGATATGAGCAGTAAAATCCCGACCCCGCTTACAGACAGCAGCAGGAAGGCCGAGTTAACACCCTCTCCAATCAGAGGGAAGGGATCTAACAGGTCAGGGAGACAGAGAGTTAAACCTTCTTCATAACACACTGAATCGCGTCTCCGTCCACTGAGAGTTGTTGTTCGGGTACCTGAATTGGTGGAGAATTCAAACGGGCTGCTGAAATCTCCGTATCCAGCGGCGGTGCGTGCACGCACGTGGAACACGTACACGGTGAGCGGGTTGAGGCCCGTGACATCCACACTCTGGGAGAACGTCCTCATTATGCGGTAGGACCTCTCTCTCTGATCCTGATTACACCGGACAAACAGAAGGGTCTCTTTTCAGCGCCTGACAGCAAATCCATCTTTACCATCAGCGAGATACAAACAGCGGACCAAAACGCCGGCGCACCGGTCGGCGTGCTGAGCTGCATTAACCCGCGGGAACCTCACCTTTTCATAGAACTTGACCTCGTATTCCAGGATGACCCCGTTGGGCTGATCCGGCTGTTGCCACGACAACGACAAACTATGCCTGGTGATATCGGTGACGAGGATGGACGACACCGGAGAGGGAGCTGAGGGGAGGAGAGATGATATCTATATGAACACATACATTCATTGATAACAAAAGGTGTGTGTGACTCTGTTTGTCAACAATCCGATTGCCCCGGACCGACTGAGAACTGACCCTCATTCCTCCCTATTCTGGAGGGGGGAACCTTTGTCCTCCTCGCTCTCTCCTCTTACATCCTCCGTATCCCCTCCCTGTTTGACTCTTTGTCCTCTTCTGTGGTTGTTCATATGATATTGAGCCATATGGTTGTGCAGGTTGGACTTGACACATCCCAGGCAGGCTCTCGCGCTGAGCACACACTGCTTAGTTATTTCCCCGGGGGAGGGAGGGAGGAGGGAGGGGGAGAGAGGAACCTGGAGCAACGCGAGTGTGCCACTTTCTAAATGCCACCGTAAAGACAGTTGAGATGTAACAGCGTGCATAAAAAAAAAACGCACACACCTTGAACTAATGGAGAGCATGTGTGGGGGAAACACCGCACAAACGCTGACACCTTCGCAGCTAAAATGAAACACGCCGTAAAAACCGGGGTGAGTTCGAAAACACTTCCGTGGTTGAAAGCAAAACGCTGGGAAAATCTCGTTTCAACACACATTTATGGTTTATGTCTCACTGGTGTGCCGTTATTTATGCTGTTTTGTATCCACACTCAGCCAGCTCTGTCTATTTTTGTGTTTAAATCAAAAACATTTCCCAGAATGCTTTGTGTGTACGTGCTGGAGCCCCTATAATTAATTCAGCTGTTGTTAATAACGATGACAGTGATATGAAGGCCAAGAGTTTCCATTCGAACGAACACAAGGAGCTGTGTGACATCACAGTCTTCTTCATACAACCGATACTCGATGTTGGAGATGCGTTCGCAGGTCATTTAAAAAAAAACGTGACCTGGAGATCAAAGGTTGCTCGTCTACTTTAACTTCATCAATTTCACATAGTAATTTAAACTGTTTAACGCAGAATTGCACATTTTAGTTCCACATTCTGCAAATCAACTAAATATAAACCTTTTCAAATCTATCGCTTAGAATAGATTGAAGGTCACACGCTTCTCCAGATGTTTGAACACGCAGATTACCTTCACTTCAGAAGACATTCCATACCTAATGTAATGTTTCATGACTGCTGCAGCCCTCGTAGTCACATAACGTCATGTCACTAACTAACAAAAACACATGAAAGACTTCTCACCAGCTTGGTTGGTCGTCACGGTGACAGACACACTCTGGGCCGCCCCTGCGCCGCTGGTCTGGGAGACCCCGTTGCGTGCATAGACGATGAAGGTGTAGTGTGTGTGGGCCCTGAGCTCGCTCACCACCACCCGGGTGGTCCTCAGACCGGCCTGGCTGGGGGAGAAGAGCACATCTGAGCCGCAGGGCTGGCAGGGCTGCGATCTGGAGCCGGAGCCCAGTCTGGAGTAATCTCTCTGATAGACCCCCCTCCCCGACTGGACTTCAGAGCCCACGATCCCCTGGTCCGACTGCATCTCCTGGCCTCTGTGCTGAGCGTCGGGCTGGGACACGCTGTGATTCCTGGGGGGGGCTTTACCGCCGGTCTGAGCGTAGCCGCCCGTCTGACTCCCAGACTGACAGATGAGACACTCCAGGCTGTAGCTGGTGTCACTTCGTCCTCCCAGCCGGTGAGGGGGGCTCCACTCCAGCACCACAGAGGTCTCATTCACAACCGAAATCAGCTGCTGCGGGGCTGACGGCGGCTCTGAGGAAGAGACGGAGAGGAGCTCAGGCATGAGCAACCTGGTTTACATTTTAAATCTGTGTGTGTGTGTGTTTTGGGAGGGGGGGTGCTTTGAATGTGGGTTGAAATCTAGACATCTGGCTTCAGACCGAAATATGTTTTTGATGGGCTGAAGTTTTCTTCTGTGGAATGTCTCCTCCGTGTGTGTGTGTGTCTGATGAGAGACCGTGTGTATGTGTGTTTTCATTTTTCCCAAGCCAAGGAAACCATGTGCTGTATATAGGCATAATTAAGTTTACGGCACACAGACCGAGGTCTCCGAGTCTCACACAGAACTCACTCAGTGGGTGAGGGAGGGAGAGCGAGAGACAAGGAGGGCGAGAGAAAGGACATGTATTCTCCTCTCAGTGTCTTTACTTATCACTCGCAGACAGGATGTAGATGGTGGTTTAGTCATAAGTAATGGGATCACGGAACACGGATGGCATTCATGCAAGTTTATGTCTCCCTCTGTTCGGCGGAGATAGGGAGGCGGGGACACAATTAGTGTGCCTTTTTTAGTTTTGTTCGCAAGAAATGCGCACACACATTGTGTTTTCCTCTAGGTATTGTCTTGCGGGTGAGTTTGTGTGTTTATGTCGTATCTTTGTGTGAAAAATTTAAGCATGAAACCATGTTAGTGAGGTGAGGTGAGGTGAAGCGTGCAGCCATCACACCTATGGAAGACCAGTGTGTGTGTGTGTGTGTGTGTGTGTGTGTGTGTGTGTGTGTGTGTGTGTGTTCTTACGGGAGCAAGCGATGGAGGGAGGGTCGGTGTCAGCGCGGAGGTATCCAGAGTGGCACTGACAGACAGTCGCTCCGTCTCTGAGCGAGTGGCTGTGCGGAGGACACTTGGAGCATCCTGCCTCTGACGGCTTGGCCTTGTAGAAACCTGCAGCGCAGGCTGCAGACACACAAAGAGGAGAGGAAACACCGGTTATTTTAAAGACAATGCTTTAGCCATGTTGTTTAAAATATATCACACTGACAGTACAAAGGGCTTCTTAAATGAAGCGACAATCCATCGTCATGAGAGGAACAAAGAGTGCGTCCGCGGTGGAGGGTGTGACAACCATCCTGGTAGACACAGCAATGCACCAGCACACCACAATATCATTACGGCATTTGTTGTTGTGACGGTTTCGTGAGGAAGAAACGCTCAAGTCCTCAAAAGCACAATTTGGTGAGAAAAACTGAATTGTAACTACAACGTATAACAAGGACCCAGCGAAGGCTGTAAGTAGTGCATTCAAACCTGACTGCAGGTCAAGTGACCCCTGACCTTTAGCTGTTTTTATTGTCCTCCATATTGATCCCTTAGAGAGACCAGACAACAAGTCAATCAACACGGACGGCCTCGTCGTCTGTAAGTCAGAGTCGGGAGCATGTGACCAGAAGGGTTGAATCCCCGTCACAGCGGGAGGAATCTTGAGGTTGCCAAGTGAAGATGATTGGCGCCGCTGAAGCAGCCGAATTATCTCCCACTGCTCCACTGGAGCTTTCAAGTGGCCGGCAGATCGGCTGCTTCCAGGTGTGCGAGTGTGATGATGATGAAGTTGAGCATCGCTCTCAATAAACACAGGTTTAAAAAGACTGTGAAAATTAACAACGGAGATACCAAGAAGGAGGGAGGGGCACTTTGTTTGATCTGAGAACCCCTAAAAGAACAGCGAGTGATCAACTCCCACATGCAGGCAGAGACCTACAAACCACTGCAACATTTCCGAACCACACAGCGTCGGCAGCCCACACAAATTGACATTTAAATATATGAAAGGGGAGACACGCGGAAAGAAAGGAAAATCCTGTCTTTGTATACCAAGAAGTTCAGTCATTGACAGAGCAACAATACAACAAATGAGTGCAAAATTATACCACTTGACATCCACTGGTGCAGCCAGCGACGGCGGAGCGGGGACGGTTTTCTCCCTCTTTAATTCCAGAAGGAAATCCTTCATTTGTTTCCACGGCAATCATTTTCCCCAACACCTTCCTTTTCATCATCACACCTCATTCATTCCCCTCGATCCCACCGTCTCCTCTGGTACTCCAGTTTAACCCTTTCACACTTCCAAGGGAGATGAAGACGTCCCAGCGGGAGCGGAAAGGAATGCGGGAATAATGTGTGTGTGTGTGTCCGCGTTTGTCGGCGTGCTTTATGACACTCTCATCAGCAGATGAGAGGGGAGAGGAAGTCCTCCTCTGTAATCTGCTCACACGCCATCCTGCCCCATCTGTGTGAACCTCCATAGATTTACCCTTTCACACACTCGCTTGCCGCCCCTTTCATATTTCTCTCAAACTCAATCATTAGCTTCCTGTGCACTTCCTCCTCGACCTCCACTTATCTGCCTTTGTGTCTCCGACAACTCTGACACTCGCTGTATCCGCGTGTATCCCCCCCCCCCCCCCCCCGTCCAAATGTGTCAAACCATGAGAAAGCTTTGAACCCGGCCGACGTCTGTAGCTCCGTATCGATACCAACTCAAAGGAGGCCTCGCACACACACACACACGCACACACGCACACACACGCACACGCACACACGCAGCGGTTCAAAGCTGGAAATTCATAAACACAAATGAGGTGATCTTCTCTTGCATCTTCTCTATAATCAAAAGCGAGCTAAACTACAGTATTGTCACCCCCCCCCCTGTTGTTTTTTAATCATCCAAGAAGATAAGAGAGCCTCGGATGAGGAAGAGGAGGAAAGACTCTGACCTGACGGATTCGGGGGTTTGATTACAGGGCTAGAAAAGACTCTGCCAGGGGGGGTCGCACACTGCCTTTGTTTCTGTCTCACCCAATCATCAACCCTTCTCTCCCAGAGTGAGGTCAGAATGAAGGAGGAAGAGAGAGAAAGGAGCCATAAACTTCCTTCAGCGCCCTCTCATGTCTCCATTCTCTGTCGTCTAAAGGCTTTTGTGTCTTCAGCGCCGGTTTCAAAGCTCTGGTTTGGGGGTGTGTGTGCTGACCTGGAATAAGAGCTCATGAGGGTGTCATTAACCCGACATTAACCCGACGCCACCGAGGGCCTCGCAGGAGCCCGAACTCAACAGATTCCCGGTAAATTGAGAGGTACACGGACGCAAACATGGAAATATTGATTCAAATAAGGTGAGAAAAGATTCTTCCCGTCGGAGTGAAAACACTGCAATCCGCTGCTCGCCTCCTTCAGACAAGTGAGAGAAAAAGTCTAAAGGATGGTGAAGGTTGATTGGGGGAGACAGGATTGGGAGATAAATAGGTGAAGAGAAAGACAGGGAGCGAGGAGGAGGAGGAGGAGGAGGGAGACGAAGACACGGAGGGGAAGGTGCCCTTTGATTACTATCAGCATTGTCGGCATTTGCATATGCATTCTTCTTCTACCTAAAATGCAAATGCAAGCTCATTGCAAATCCAACTAAGAGCCTCGTCGGCACACTGTATGCATGTGTCGGAGTGTGTCTGTGCATCCTCCTTGAACCCGTGTTATCTGTCATCATCCCTTGTTCCTTCCCAGCGGAGGGGTGTAGACGGAGGAAGCACCCCACACTGCTCCGGCCCGACACATGACGGATGGAGGGAGGGACAGATTGATGGATGGACGGACGGATTGATGGGCCGTCGCCCGAGGAGGAGGGACACTATTAATCACAGGGGTCGCGCCCTGTTAATTAAAAGCCGCGGAAAGCCGGAGAAAGGACATGATTCTTATCATTTTCTCCGCCGTCTTATTTAAATAATAGCTCGCCAAGGAAAACAAACGGACATTCCTGCAGAGCTCCGGTATCCAATTCACCCCGTTCCCGGCGAGGGCAACCACTTCTACACATGCAGTTCGCATTTCAGATGTGCTCAGCGGACGCCACATCAGTGCGCTTGGATTTAAGCACTCTCGCAAAACTGGTGGTTTTGAAGGGAAATGTGTGTGTTGCCCAAAGCCAACAGTACGGAAATTAGCATGTGAAAAGGGGCTCTGCAACAATGACCGCCCCCCCCCCCCCTCCCTCTCCTTCTCCCCC
>CAAKHC010009936.1:5141-17067 GCA_901007825.1 Macroramphosus scolopax | reverse complement strand
TATTTCATAACCAACCATATAAGATGTTTATGCAACCGGCCATCTCTCTCTCTCTCTCTTTTACTGTCACCATCCCTTTTCTTCCCTCCCCTTCCCTCTTGTCTTGCCCTCTGTCCGCCAGCATGAGACCAAAAAGAAAGAGAGGGGCTCTGCAGATATAAAAGAACCGACCCTCCAGCGCTCTCACCGGTCAGGATTTCGCAATCTCCGACCAGCTAACCCCCGAACATCGGGCCAGATGTTAGTAGAATGTTTGAAAGGAGACAGCAGTTGCTGGTATTGACCAGGAACTCGGAGGACGATCACCCACCTCTGCATTTCCCTTCAGCTGTATTAATGTTGATTTACAGCCATGAAGTGATCGTCTGCTCTCATTAACCTGATTCACAGCTACAACAGAGGCAGCTGTTCAACCGACAGGCCACCAACTGAATTTATTACATTTAAAGTGAAATCAAACTTCAAAATTTGAAAAGCTGCAGGCGACTAATTTCAGGATATTTTGCTAATGAAGTATTAACAGATCTACAGATTTTTATTTCAGATTAATAATCTTTTAAGTATCATTCCATTTGGAAACTGATTAGCTGCATGATAAACAGAACACTGATTCAAACGAGAAGAAGAGTTTGATGTTGTGTGTGTGTGTTTCACCGAGGAAGACAGGGAGGCGATAAGAGGTTGTGTTTTTTTGAGGATTAGCAGGGATTAGGCTGCGAAACCAGACGATCGTCCAGTTTATCACGTTACCTTTTCTTTTATCAGCAGACACAGTAGGTCAAACACACATACAAACAACCGCACGGACAGGAGGGTAAAACTGAAGCTGGGATTAAACAGCTCTGCCTGATGTGGGGACAGCATCCTTCCACATTGTGTTACTGACATGAGTCGAATGGTGTGTGTGTGTGTGTGTGTGTGTGTGTGGTGATGTTGAGGTGTCTCCCACGTCGCTGCCTTTGTTCCGTCGTACACAATATACTCCTGAGTTATTCTTGTGCAAAGCAGAAACATGCCATTATTCTTGTATTCTGATAAATAAAAAGCCTCATTTGCATTTCACACAAAATTAGCAACTCCTATTGTTGTTTTGACAGATATTCAGCTTGAAGTGGGACATTTACCTCGCATCCCTTCATTATCTCCGTCTTTGACATCCGTCAGGGGGATTTTCCTACACACACACACACTGCCACCCGATGGCCGAGGAAGTAACCACGCTCGCTGTTGGACGCCGTCAAACGTGGCATGTTTGTGTGAGGTGCAAAAAAAAAGACGAGATGTGTGGGCCTGAATTTCAAGTGGTAGGACAGAGGAGGATTCAAGAAGGGCACAAGTTGGGCAAGTCACAGCGAGAGCGCGATGAGTCACCATCTCTGGAGCTGTCACCAAATGACTAAGGACAGTTATTAAAACAGACGAGGTGATATCTACCGGAGCAGACGAAACAATACAGAGTCTTGATTATAACCGATACACACAGGATGTAATTGTTTAAATGGAATTGTTGGCGTGTACGTTTATAACTCTGAATATGATACAGAGTTCAGATAGCATGAAGAGTTTTAGTTTGTTGCCTGGAAAGATGGAAAGATGTCTAGATACCATCTCACACACACGTGTGCAGTGTCACAGAAAACACACGATGACTGTACAACTTTCGCAGAATCATTCATGAGTCGGGCTTTTGAAGTATTTTTGCTTTACTTGAGGTGTCATTTACATCTTGAACATGTACAGTATTCTATACAGCGTTTAAAAACTTGATGCACCTATCTGGGTCAGCTGGATCTCAGTGTCAGTCTTCTGCAGAGTAAATAGGTCACGCTCACGAGGAAGAGCGTTTGACGAGCCTCTCATCAGAAAACAATCTGAAGATTGCTGATTATGTAAAACACGCTGCCTACAGCTTTAAGCTACAACGTCACATGAATATTACAGCAATTTCTGTCAACACTGGGGCAAATGTATTTGCAGGATAAAGGCAATACTTTATGTAGCAAACTCCATTTAAGTGTAATTATGCATGCATGTATGCACTGAGAATTAAATATTCAATAATGCACTGTAGCTTTGGAGGAATCCAAATGAACTCAAGAAAATGTGACTCTTGAAATGTGCTTTGCTGTAATTTAAAAAAAAAACTTCACAGCATGATTATTAACCCAGAAAGCATAAATATAGATGAAAGCCCCTCGGAGATTATATGAACCTAATTCATCAGTGCACCAGTTCCTCAGTGATACTCTCATAGACCCACATAAACAAATCTCCGTGTTGCAAAACGGCACAGCAGAGGCTCATTCTGCAGTGTCTGCAACTTTGGCTGCCATGAGGCGATATTGGGCTTCCTGTCCTCAATTTGGGAGCCACAGGTTACAAAAACCGGATAGTTGCATCGGTGTATATATAGGTGTGCATGGCATACGAGCTCAGTAAATTCTCTGCTGGCGCATTGTCCACATGGCTCCCAGAGGTATGATCACCGTGACAACCGTTCTCCTCTGCCTCATGCTGGGCCTGCTCAGTCCGGCCCCGGCTGCCTGTAAGTTCATCTCATCATGTTTAGCTGCTTGTCCTTCAGAACAAGCAAAGAGACGATGACAGGTCAGGTTGAAGAAGGACAGAAGGACGAGCTGACCAGTCGGTAATGTGATTTGTGTTTTGTGATGTGCATTTGTGTGAGGTAGGTTCTCCTTCGAGCAAAGGTTGTTGCACCACCTACAATCAGACGCCGGTGCCCTTCCGGGCCATTAAGGGCTACATGGAGCAAACCCCCCGGGAAAACTGTCGCATTCAGGCCATCATGTAAGACTGTTTCCTACTAAACCTCGGCTGCATTGCTTTACTTTAATTGCATTACTTTAATATTTGATAATATTTTGATTCCAGAAATGAATAATGCATTTAGACCTTATTTAACGCACCTGTATGGTTGCATTTATTTGAGTATCAATTATGAAACACAGGCATCAGTAGGCGACATTGCAACAACAGCATAACTATATTGTACACTCATACACTTGTGTGTCTGATTACATGTGATTTTTCAGTTTCTACACGGTGAAGAAGAATCTGGTATGTGCGAATCCGGACGATGAGTGGGTCAGGAAAGCTCTGGAAATGCTCAGGTATGAAACCCACCTCGAAATTTAAACTATTTGCAGCTTAGATTTGGACATCAGGACACGTTTTGTTTTGTTTTTGTGGCCTTGTGAGTAAAAAATGATTTCTGTCATAGTGCAAAACTGAAGAAGATGTCCAAGACCGGTCCGTCTGCAGGTGAAACTCCATAGAAGACGTGTTGAAAACCTTCCAGGAATGATGGAGCTGGATCTTTCTTTAGCAGCACACAAACCTTTACAAACAGCACTGAGAGTTTCTATTAGCAAAAAAGAGGTGGTGCAGTAGAAGATTAAACGGCGTAGAAATTACAGCATCGAGACAAATTGACTGCAGGTTTATAACTAGCTTATTTTGGGACAAAAAGATTTTGCTGTGTGTGCTCTTGTACTCTTTACTCATGAATTAACCTTTAAGCGATCATTTCTTTTCTCTACTGACTGCTGTTTCCTTTCCTTCAGTAAATCTGCTTCTTTATCAATTAATGTGCTAAAACACGCCCATAGCAGCTCTCAGAAATGTACCTTATCTGACACCTACATTGTTGTCTACTCTGATATAAACAAACATCAATGTGTCATTAAAATAGCTCATGCAATGCTTCATGCTGTTGAACTGAGTTTTCAGCAATTTGTGCTTTTTAGCATTTATTAAAACAATTGTACAACATGTGTTAACCAATATAAGAACCCAATAAACGATTGGCTCTGCATGTATATTATGTGTGAAATCTGCCTGCTGTATTTCAAATAAAAGGATGCAGCCATCAAATCTGCTGAAGGGTGTCTAACAACTGTCAATGAGTTGTCCTGCCCCCTAGCTCATGCAAACCCATGATATGATTGACAGGAAGAGTCTCCTGTTGTATTTCAGTCGTGCAGGGTGACTCCCTCGCTGCAGTAACTCCAACTCGCCACTAGATGGCAGGAAATATCTGTAATATCTACACCTTTGTCTGTACAGCCCCAGATCCTGAGGGTAATTCTGTCAGCACAGCTGCAATTGATATTTTGATATGCAATGTTAGACAATTACAAGTGATGAACAGAGAAGAGGAACGTTTATTTTGTTTAAGGCACACTTACAGAACTCCCACAGCAACATTACTCTTTGCTGCCAATCAAGCACATATCGTTCATCTCTGTTAAGCCTTTGTTGACTGACCAAACAGCAAAGACAGGTATTTATGGTTAAAATTAAACATTAATACTTCTAGTGATAAATATTAAATATTACAGAATAACAGAAATTAGTTTAAATATTTTAAATTAATTCAAGGTAATTGATGATCTTCGTGATGTTGAGGAGGGCGTTCTAAGGCATGGAGGTTGTAATAGCAGCTTGAGCGATCTTCCTTGCTCTGCGGGCCTGCCTGTAAAATATACAAGAGAGCAAGAGAGAGTTAGAATTACAGTTTGTGCCGTCCCTGAACAACTCATCAAAATGTGCATTAATGTGATATTTCATCTCTGGAGCTCCCAGCGGACAAATGTTAAGTGCCGGAGACTGACTCAGATAACTAATTGTACTCACTCTAGCTCCTTGATCTTCGCAAACACCCAGTCCTCTTTCCAGTGGCTACAGACGTCCCCCTCTGTGGTCTCAAATCTGGAAAAAAAAACCCCAGAAGAGTTCAGCCATTTTCTGTTATTGAATTAAAAACATTCAATTATATGACATTTTGGCTCATTGCTCTCTCTTCAACTCAATGACATGACTTACATGACAGCGCGGACACATGGCAGGTTCTTCCTCTGGACCCTGTAGCCGATGATGGGAGCTGTGATTCTCTCCGTCCCGATCTTAGTGCAGCAGTTGGTTATCTTCATGTCTGCTACACAGGAGAGAAACAAAGAGTTTCTGATCTGAGTATACGTTTCATTTGCAGCATGAAATATGAATAAATACACAAGGGGTTGGCATACGTTTTCTACAGAACACAACCGTTTTAAATCGTGCATGACCTCTAACTGTCCCGAGGCGGGTTAGCAGTGTAAAGGTGCAGGATCTTTTGTGTGAGACTTACCAGAAGCCATTGCTGTCATCGCCAGGACCACCGCAAAGACAGCCAGGTATGCCAATCCTCTGTTGCACAGCTGCATGGTTTATTAGTGAGATGTTCCAGAAGTTCCTGAGCAAAGCTGACCGCTTGATCTGGATGGACAAGACTGATCTCCTCCGAGCAGACCCCTTGGTTTTATACCATGAAAAGAGGAACCATTAAAGCTGACTGGACGAATAATTTCTTACGCCTTTCTATAGCGTATGTGCAATCGGGTGGGGGTAAGGGCACAGTTGGATGACACTGTACTCCACCGTTTCCTTTAAGAAGATTTAATCATGACACTGGCAGAGTTGACCACAGCAACTTATGTGTACATATTTGTACTCTGTTATCATTGGCTACCTTTGGGTAAGGGTAGGCGGTATGGCCAAAATCTATCACTGTATATGTCATTCTATATCATGGTAAGAGTATATATCACAATACAGTAATTGTTCTGTCAATTGTATTAAGGAAGAGCTAGAATAACCTTACCACACATCACATTTCATTGCACTTTCATTTGGAACTTCCCTGATTGTGTAAGTAGGGAAGCCACCTCCTGCTGTGTGTTTCCAATGTCACTCTTTTATATATAATAATGTTTTAATTATGCGTTGTAATCTAGCACTCTGTAAAATAAACCAAACCGAGCATTGACCAGCGACAACAGAGCGCATTACTTTAGGTACCAATTGCAATTTTCCAGTGCAAAACTCAACAACACAGGTCCTATCACAGCGCTAGATAGATATATCTGGTATAGACTGATATATAGTTTGATATAGACTCTGGTATATACTCTGATATATAGTTTGGTATAGACTCTGGTATAGACTCTGGTATATAGTTTGATATAGACTCTGGTATAGACTCTAATATATAGTTTGATATGGACTCTGGTATAGACTCATATAGACTCTGGTATATAGTTTGATATAGACTCTGGTAAAGACTCTGGTATATAGTTTGATATAGACTCTGGTATAGACTCTAATATATAGTTTGATATGGACTCTGGTATAGACTCATATAGACTCTGGTATAGACTCTGATATAGACTCTGGCATAGACTCTGGTATAGACTCATATAGACTCTGGTATAGACTCTGATATAGACTCTGGTATAGACTCTGGTATAGACTCTGGCATAGACTCTGGTATAGACTCATATAGACTCTGATATAGACTCTGGTATAAATACTCTGATATAAACTTTGGTATAGACTCTGGTATAAATACTCTGATATAAACTTTGGTATAGACTCTGGTATATAGTCTGATATAGACTCTGGTATAAACTCTGATATAGACTCTGGTATAAACTCTGATATAGACTCTGATATAGACTCTGGTATATAGTCTGGTATAGACTCATATATACTCTGGTCAAGACTGGCGACCTGTGTAGGTTGTACCTGGCCTCTCAGACAATTCATGCTGGCATATACTCCACTCCAGTCATTCATATTATATTACAACCATGTTCTTTATTAATTTCGTGAATCTCCATCTGATGGTTAGATATGTTACACGAGAGCATTTAGGTATAAATCCTGTTGACTTCAGCAATAATACGCAGGCAGCATCATGTGCTACATGGTCACTCCTTCTAATGTGTCATCTTTCTCTATTAAGGGATAGGAGAGTTCTTTCGCAGACGGCCACGGTCAGTTCAGTGGAAAGAAAGGGGAAGGAAGGAGATCCTAAGGCTTCCCACCACAAACCACAACATTCCGAGCATCCGCCACCCAAAATTGGGTCATTTATCCTCACATGCTCTTCAATTTATCGACAAGTCTATACTTGTTCCAGAGCCTTTAGACAGTCTGAACATTTTAATATTTGAAAATAAGCAGGTAGAAAAGTAATTTTTGACATATTGCAGAATAAACACGTGTGGAAGTTTGATGCCGACAGTAATTCTTTGTCCCTTAAGAGAAGAGTTAGTTTTAGTGTTAGAGACAACAAATTAATTTGCTTGTCTGGCTCATGAATATATATTAAAAGTTATATATTTACATTTCTCATATAAGAAGAATTCTGTGAAAATAAAACAACAGGAAGTATTATAGTTGCTGGAATTCACCCGAACCAACGAAGATCTCTGACACAGCGTTTTAAAAAATTCCATAACGAAACCGTTTCACTTTTTTCAGCACCGTATTATCTGTGCTGCACAGACTGTAAAGCCCATTGAGACTGTAACATGTGATCCTTGGCTATATGAAAATGTAATTGAACTTTATTCCCCAAACAATGTAAGAGCGCCTGGACCACTCAGGACCAACAACGACCATTTCTCAGTGTCTTAGTTAAATGTGAGATGAGTTGTGGTGAAGGCCCATCGCAGCAGTGTCTCAGCATTGTTTCTGTATCTGATTTGATCTCGTGTCCTTTAGAAGCAGATCATGTCATAATATGGTTTAAGGATCCCGAAAGTGTTTCTTTCATCATTTCCCTTTACTTTCTTAGAAAAAAGTCTGCTGTCATTTCGGAGGAAATTGATCAGATTCGTAGGATCTGCTGATATCAAACAATCATCATGACTAACGATGATTATAGCAGTGATTGCTGCGGTATGGATGTGAGGTTTCTAGTGCCAACATATGTGTGTAAGTAAGTGGCAGCAGATACAGAAGAACACATGACTTAACAGAATCCTGTCTTTTTCAATGACAATGTCGCGTCAATGGAAAGCAGAAACGATCAGTTATTGAGGAAGGAAGCTTGAATGACACAACAGTGAAACATGGACTTTCTGAATTGTGAATGAAAAGAGATAAAGTTCTCCATAAAGTGACTAATTGACTTGTTTTATCAGAGGAAGTTATTGTCTGTACCATTTGATGACTGTAGGTTTAATTATGTGAGGATATGATTTCTGCCGAGTGATTGACGAACAGACTAGAATTGCCCGAAGAGTCTTGGAGTATCTCCCTCCACTGCAGACATCAGCAATCTGCTGCACAGCTAAAGGATGTATCAGATTATTCCTGAATAGACTGTCCTGGAGAAGGAACAGGACACGGTCAGTTAAACACAAAGGATACATCTTCATTGTCATTTGAACAGCGATGGCAGCTGACAGCTCCATACGAGATCATCAACTGTAAGATAGATATGAAGACATGGCGGCTGCAGGACAGCTGATTCCCTAAAAAATTAGCTTCACCTTTGTGTTCATTTTATAAATAATCTAATACATAATCTGGGTTTGCTCTCATAAGTGATAACGCACCCTCTGCCGTGTACTATGATATAAAACAGATTCATTGAAGGAAGCACTGCACGGCTCTGGTTACTGATAGACTGAGATGGCTGCTGCCAACATGAGTTTCCTCTGTAGGGCGGCTGGTCTGGGTCATGGTGCTCCAGTGTGGAACGCCCCGGGGCTTGTGTATCGTCCCCCCTGCTGCCGATTAAAGAGCTCTGGATAGAGATAGACAGTTAACTCGATGAGTAGAGTCGCTGCCATCTGGTATAACTGCTGCTTGTTTGCATCACAGTGACTTGCTCAGGCTAAACAATATTGTACAGTTCTAACCAGCAGGGGGCAGCATACCCAGAAAGATGGTTACTGACTGCATGAAACTTCTTGAAGATCCCCTTTCTTCATGATCATGGATATGAAGTCGGAAGTTTCATATGAGGATAGGACATGTTTGTCACCTCTGCCTGGTGATAGTAAATCTGGATGAAAGTGTATGTCAACTCTGTACTGTTACTGTCTCTTTCAGAAAGCTGAACCGCACTCGATGTTGCCATGGAGCAGCAGACCTTTGTCACAGCGGAAGCTGCCGTTCAGAAACACAAGTGACCACAGAGCAACGTGGTTTTCAGTGGAACAGGGCAGCGTGTCACCGTGCGGCCATGCTCCCCTTTGATGTTAATCTCTTAACTTAAGGTGCCTGAAATTGCCTTCTCACCAACATAAATGATCAGCAGCATAAAAAAAAACTTTTAAAGTGATATTGAATATTCTTTCAATGAGCCAATAAACCTATATTGATGCCTTTACAGCTGGTGAGGCAGATGTGTTATATAATTTACACTGACCATAATGATCAAGGTTACGTGTTGGATTCCTCTATGACAATTTGAATTGTAAATATATTCCAATAAGCGAAGATGACATCCATCCAGAAGTGGAAAAAAGTACACCTTCAGACCACCAGTGAGGAAGGAGTAGAGGGGGGGCAAAGGTTGCACTGGTGAGCTGCAGTGGGAGGAAATATGTACTATACTTTCCAGCCGTGTGCACATGTGGGTGCAGCTTGATTTGCAAGTGACATCAATAAATGCGTTGACTGAGTTGGTGGGCTTTAAAAGGCTTGCAAGGCACACACACTCTTCACATCTGACTAAGACGGGACACACGATGGCAAGACTTACCTTCGTCGTGCTTTTTCTCGTGGCTTTAATGTCCACGGCATCGGCTAGAGGTTAGTGAAATGTAGAGGTGTTTAGTCATTTTCACATGTTTTATTGCATGTTAGTGTATGGCAATGATGTGCAGTACATAATGAGTCTAATGTCTTTCCTCAGGTGGGCTGGCGAGTTGTTGTCGCGAATTCAAAAAAACTTATGTCAAACAAGAGAAGTTGGTGAGGTACTACAAGGAACAGCCGCCGTGCGCTCTGGATGCAGTGGTGTAAGTCACACAATCTACTCAATTTTTGATTTCTGTTGACATGTCGTTTCTTTTTAATGCTCGCTGCAGCACATGCATATGATGGCCAGTGTTTCACCAAACACTGTAATATTGTCATCTGTCATTGGAGCGTGTATTTACTGTGATTTGGATTTCAACAGCTTCATTACGGTGCACGACAAAACAATCTGCGCTTATCCCGGCGACGACTGGACAAAGAGCAGCATTGAATACCTGGATGGAAAGAAGAAGAAGCATATCCAGCATGTGACCAAAAGACAGCACTGAAACGAACTGCTCCTCTGCTGCAGTATCACAGACTACAAATAACTTACCTCACCTTACCTTGCCTTTAAATGAAGCTACAATAATATCTATTATATGTCAATTTTTCAATAATATACTATTCCAATGAATGTAAACATACATACATGCATGTACATAAGTTGTTACTTTCATTGTATAGTGACGAATATACTTGTGAATAAAAATGGTGGAAAAAGTGGAATTACAAAGCTACGACTGTTTCTTGGCATCTCAAAGGGCCGTCTGCTTATCACCTCATCTCATCTCCTCCAGCCTGTCAGAGACTCACAATGGTAACGTAGAGATTCTTGTAGATGGTACAGCGGGTAACGCAATGTGAGGCCAGGACAAGTAAAGGAGAGGGAAGAGAAACCCAAGTGGTCAAATCAGGATTGACTTTTGTGTACTATTTGCTCAGTGCTTGGTAAGACTGACTCAAAAAACATTAGATGCAACCTTTGATTGGAGTTGAACGCACACGCTTATTCCTTGTAAGGGGTGAAAAGCAATGCATGATGTCTAATTTCCAGACACATAAAATCCCCGCTCTTATCGGACAGGAAACAACAATAACCTAATAATTTGTATTTAAATGTCACAGACACCGGATTCAGCATTAGGAACATTTTGAGGAGAAGAGTTTACATTTCTGTGATTCTCATCAGCTCCTATATAAAGGTGACGCAGGGTATATTAAGGTGGATATTCATAGATCCACTCCATGAGATTGTTGTGACCTTCATCACAGGGGAAACTTTCTTTTGGTCATTGGAAGCACGAGTTTTAAAGTGCCTACGAGCAGAAGTTAAATATCACAGCTACTCTGGAAGCTCATCTTTTTTTATTAATGTACACACGTGTGATATGATTAGTTGAAACCTCCAGTGAACATACGAGCCGTCTCTTCCGGTGGTGGTTGACATCTGTGATGTTCTATCTCAGATCTGTTTTCTTTAAGCACGCAACTATTTAATGTCATTTCCATTCCATGTGATTAAAACCACCAAGTACAATGTTAGTCCCAACACCAGCCCTTAAAGTCTGAGCTTATTCTCAGGACCACTAATGACTCATATATTGCACCCAGTTGAATCATTTCATCTAACCGGGGGGCCGTTAGTTCCACCTCCCCTAGCGTGAGTGTGTGTGACGTGGTGGGCTTCAGGCAGACCAAGGGGAATATTTAGGGGCTTTCGGTTAATATTTTCCATCCATTGATGGTGGGACACGATGAAGTGAGACAAAAAAAGCGATGAAGAAAACTTGTGTTTACAATGCGTGGGAGGAGAGAAAAAGTTCAGCTCTGCGTGCATCTACTACAGCTGAGGGAGGTTAGAGGACGGTGAAAGTGACTGTTTGAGGTTAATGCAAGTGGAAGTGAATGGGTTTTCCCCGCCCGTCGGCTGGCCCACTATAGTTGCTGCTTGCATGAATAAAATGCAAGCAGAATGCAAAGTTAATTACAACCTAAGCATTCATAAAGAATGAATAAAACTGTACCACAATGACAACACATGCAAGCTGTTTGTGAGTGCAATATAAACCCGGACTGCTTGCCGAGGTCTGGAAATGAATCATTGTGTTGCCGATAATTAAACAGCACTGTGCACAGTACAGTGTGAGATTGAGACAAAGATGACAGTTAAGGATTGAGAGTCCTCGTCACCGTCTTCGGTTGCTCTACGTGTCTCCAGTCACAACACCTATAGAGTATTACTAATCACACAAACTCATGGCACGGGTTGGGAATAGTCATATGTCTTCACAGTGTGTGTGTGTGTGTGTGTGTGGGGGGGGGG
>CAAKHC010009928.1:29702-43269 GCA_901007825.1 Macroramphosus scolopax | reverse complement strand
TGAGGCTGCTTTTATTACCCATCCATCTATCTATCTATCTATCTATCTATCTATCTATCTATCTATCTATCTATCTATCTATCTATCTATCTATCTATCTATCTATCTATCTATCTATCTATCTATCTATCTGTCTGTCCGTCCGTCCGTCCGTCCGTCCGTCCGTCCGTCCGTCCGTCCATCTATCTATCTATCTATCTATCTATCTATCTATCTATCTATCTATCTATCTATCTATCTATCTATCTATCTATCTATCTATCTATCTATCTATCTATCTATCTATCTATCTATCTATCTATCTATCTATCTATCTATCTATCTATCTATCTATCTATCTATCTATCTATCTATCTATCTATCTATCTATCTATCTATCTATCTATCTGTCTGTACACTGAGTGACAACAAGTGACTCATCAATCTGTGGGTTGGGGGTTCAGGGTGTTAACAAGATGGATATTTGATGGATCTGTTGAGATGTGGCCATTAGTGGGTTTGTCATCCCCAAACATTGATACTGCCCCTGTTGATGGATCCCCGCGTCTCACCTGGTGTCGTTCCCTCTATTATCTGAACTTCTGCTCCACACACATTCATGTAAACACGCACAAACACACATACTAATTGCTGCTGTCCGCACAAGAGTGAATCTATGAGTGTGTGTGTGTGGGGGGGGGGAAACCTGAGAACTGAGCGGTCCTGAATGATCTCACAACTCCATGTGTGTGCGTGTGTGCGTGTGTGTGTTAGTGGTGTGCGCTAAGTGCTGCAGTGGGATGATGTCATCTCTGTAATGGCACACTGGCACAGAGTGGTTGAGCATTGTCCTGCAGCACCTCCATTCACAGTGATGAGCGTCATCAAGGCAGATTATAGCTCAGATTCACAGCCCGTGAACAGATTGCTTCACACCGCACAGGCCTATCATAATTACAGCTTCACACGCCAGACGCGTACCAACACATAGAAACAACCGTCACCAAGGAAGTGACACATTTTTGGTCGCTGTAGTGTGGAGGAAGTATCCACTTTCTATGCATACCTGCATTACAAGGCCCCTTATCGTCTCCGTTTTCGCGACGCACGTCCGTACGGGAACATCACAAGTATGAATATGTGTTGCAGGGTATTGCTGTGAAACATGGCAGAGGTGAGGTGCAACGAAATGACGGAAATAGAGCGAGGAGAGGAAGTGAGAAATCGTCGGGTTAGTCAAGAGACACTCAGTCAGAGGTGGCAGGGTTTTGAATTACCGTATAATATCTAAAGCATGCTGTAAGAGTGAGCGGTGTAATGGAACAAACTCATCCTGAGCCCTCTGGATTAAAGGACCATTCATTGGTCGGACATAAACAGTGAGACCAGCAAAGATTATCAAGTCAAGACACCTCTTGAGAGCTAATTCATATTTGACTCAAGCAAAAGCAGATCAAAGCTTCTCCCAATTTGTGCAATTCTCTTATTTCTAAGATCGTCCCGCAAACATTCACACGACGTGACAAACTCGGACGGTGTGTTGTGTTGTTATATAACGCCGAACTCTTCTTGTTATGTTGTTGTTGAATCCCTCCGTGAGTTCCCTCCAGCTTCCCGCCACCCTCACACATTCATGTTCCTGATGTTTGAAGGTTAAAGGGATAAAAAAAAAAAAATAATAATAATCACACGTTGGAGGTGGCGCAGCAGCCTCTCACATTTATATTCCACCGAGATGCTTCGAGGAGAAAAAAGAAGTGTGAATGAACTCGTCATCTGAGAGACGAGGAGGAGAAGATGTTTACCGGATAACTGCGGGTTGAAGCTGATAGATGTTCACACTATTTCTGAAGCATTGTCATGGATTCAAACATTTTCTTTCCTCTCCGTCTCAATCGATGGGGGTGTGACCGTGGGATCGAACCGGACGACCTCACGCACCACCACTGCTGCCCTGTACGAAGAGGGGAAATCATTGTGTTGATGGATGCCTTTCATTTGTCACAGTAATTTCTTTAGGACCTTTGAGATGTTTGTCAGTGATGTTAAATATGATAAACCTACATTTTATCTTAGTGTCTTTTCTATTACTTTGTTATTTTGAGCCAATGCAATATTAAAGTGAAGCCTGTGAAACAATGAAGTCATTTTCTCGGCTCCTCTCCCCTTCCTACTCTCTTTTTCCCACCTTCCCCTCATTCTCTCTCACACCTCTTCTCCTATATCATTCTCACGGTATTTTTTTTCTTCTTCTTATTCCTCTGCTGTCAAGCCAACTTATCTTCAATAACAGCAGCATACAGAGAAAAGAAAGGAGGACGACGCTGGGCTGGATCTGGTGATGGAGATGAGGCGGAATAATGATGCAGGAAGCCGAAACTCTGGCTGCCCGACACTCATCTCCTTTTTTATCAGGCCAGTAGATAAAGAATTCATCTCCTCCACACGCACGCACACACACACGCGCACACACACACCTTGCTTTGTTATTTCCCCACGTGAAGGGGCATCATGCTCGGCTTGCTCTCAATCCTGCTGCTGTATAAACCACCAACCTCCATCACGCTCCCCTCCCCCACCACCCTCTGTGTGGAGAGCATTACCTTCCACTGTAGCATGTGGCTGCATGTGACTGCCGTACATGTGTGTTCACTGGGTCATAGGGCACGACATACTATAATGTACCTTTACCATGCTGCCTTTATACGCTGGGACATTCTTTATGGTCAATAAAGGAGACGCAGAGAGAGGTGTCCTGTCGTACTGGATGTGTGTGTGTGAGCATCGCCCGTCACACACACACACACCGAACGTCACCCACCGATGACCTACAAGGAAATGTGTTGTCTCTGATCATTAGTCTAGATTAATATCAAGCCCATGGTCATTCATTGACTCTGTGTTTGTGTGGCTATAATTTAACACACTAATTGTACCGAGCTCCAGAATTTATGTTCTCGTTCTGAAATTCCTCAAGCAACACTGGCCCCTGCAAACTAGATAAATAATTTGATTTGCCAGTTACCAAAAGGATAAAACATGCTTTTGTAATGTTTGTCCTGTACTGCAGAGAAGGGATGAGCCTCAATCAGAAGACCAATTCGGAAAAAAGCATGGATGTCACGATAATAACAGATATTTTTAGAACTCGCATTGTGTTGTTATTATTTGGGGTTAAAGAATAGATCTTTCTACGCAGCTGCTGACTCTCTCCGCCTGCTGCATCGGGTCTCAGGTGGTCGGGTGGATGGTGGGTGTACTAAACACAGGATTTTCAGATGCTTAAACATAACTATTAATTAATATACTCGTGCTTTAGTCAGTGTAACTTGGTCGTTTGACAAGCACCAAGCGCATGACCCTGACGGGCGGACCTGCTAACAAGGAGGCTGAAACACATGGACAGGAATGCACTGGTCTTTAAGTGTTATCTTAAATATATATATATATTTCAGCAGGCAAAAATTCACGATTAAAGGGCTTATATTTAAAACGTTTCTTTAACTTTCTGCTTCATAGTCTATAGTCAGCCACTGCTGACAGTCAGCACCGACCCCGCACCCACACGGTGTCAAGGTCAACGTGTCCCACACATCCATATATCTTTGCACTGGCCTAAATGGATGGTGGGACACACACACAAAGACACAAAGAGAGAGAGTCAGAAGTATTGCTGTAGGCGTCTGTATGCGTGTGCATTCATTTGTGCCTCCACGCATGTGCACTGGGGTGAATTATGGCCTGCACTCACCATTAAAACCACCAGGGAAAGCACATACATAGCTTCATTACGCCCTTTCCCGATCTTTCCCTCCCTCCCCGTATCCGTCCTCTGTTTTTCTTCTTATGTTAAGTAATGTCGGTGATGGTGTGTTGGCTGGCGAGACAAATGAGAACTACTCTACCGTGTTCGGTGTGCCTACAGGGATGTGAAGTCAGTGTCCAAGCTGATGAAAACTGTTGATGCTTGTTTGTTCCTAAAAGCTAAAAAAATAATAAAAAAAAGTCATCAATGGACTCCAGACGCAGAGCAGCCTGGCTCTCATTAGTCCGGTCAAATGTGGAGGAAACAAAGGTTTACGGAATGATCACTAGTTAGATTAATTAGCTGCGCCTGATTCAAAACTTTATTTCAACTTCTCCCTTTTACAAATAAAAAGCGTCAAAGAGAAACAGACGTCGGAAACTTTACTGGACATCCAAGAATGTTTTTCACCAGGAGGACTCGGTGTGCCACAAAGAGCTCGAAAACACGTCTACCCTGCCCTCATCTCACGCCAGCGTGTCTTTCTCAATGTCGATCTTGCGTCTGTCTATCCTCATTGTATGTGTGACAGCATGTGTGTGTGTGTTACTTTAAGGCCTCTTTCCCATCTGTCCTACATATGTGTTTATGAGTTTGTGTGCAGGCTTTGACATGCACATCTGCACGTAAATACATTTCTGTGCATGTCAATGGACAGTAAAACTTTGGGCTTTGTGTTTTTACTTTGTTTAGTAAGACACAACACAACAGCCTGCACATGTTCACAAGCCAGTCAGAAATACCTCCGAGTGTTGTTGTTTGTTTGTGTGACGATTCGTATTTATGAATGAATCCTGCTGCGGGATCTCAACGGAACGTCACCTGATTAATGTTTGTTTCTGACACAAAAAAAGGGTCCATCACTCTTAATTACAATGAGGTCATGACATGATTGAGGGAAGCGAGGAATCCGGCAGGAGGAGCGGAGAGAAAAGACTGAGAGCTGCATTGTAATGATAGTAGAAGGCCAGTAATGGCAGTGTGGTCTGTCTGGAAGATATCACCCAGGAGGGATGGATGATCCTCACAGTGGAACAAAGGAGATCAGGTCTGGGGGATGGGTGACGGCAGGACAAGAAGACCTTACAGATGATGCTGATATAGTGTGTGTGGCAGTTAATAGTGTGCAGGTTACTATAGAGCTGTATAAGCTGCAAAATGTCCTGCTGCAGCTACGGCAGGTCACCCTTATCTCTTTTTAAGTCTGTTAGCTGTATAATATTTCTACCATTGTATATACTGACAGTGCTTGCTGGGTGTTTTTCTTTTGGTTATAATAGTCGGTTTTGGGTCAAAAGGAAAAAGAGGTAAGAAACAATGTCACACACTCCTGTCGAGACCAGAAGACTTGGACAGACATGGGTATTAGCATCTCTTTCACTAGCTGCCCTGAGGCATCTGTGCAGCTTTACACTTAATACTTCCTATAATATTCCATTTTCTTCTCTTATAGGTGCATCTTAAACACATTGGGCCAAGTGCATGAATGTTTTCCTGCTATTCATTTTTGCACATGGCAATAAGAGGTTTTTACTACCGACCAACTCAACTGTTGTGCTGCATCAGAGGAGGTTGTGTTTTTACCCCAATCCATTTGTAATCTAAATAAATTAAACCGACCTGAAACAGTTCTCCCATGACATGTGACTGGCCATGTTTACGAAGGTAACGCAACACAGCCTTCTCCATTTTCTTTGCTCCTGAGCGGGAGTGTGCAATAGTTGCGTAACGCAGAAAGGCAGCAGGAGAAGGTTAGTTATTGTCCTGCTTTTTGCAAAGTGACACAAACCTTCACATGCACGTGCACTTAGAAAAGTGTGACCGTGATCAACAAACCAAAGCCTGAAAGAAGAATTGGACCTGGAAAAGAGCAAGGCGGGCTGCGGTGGCCTTCACCAGCCCCCGTGTGTACTTTGTGAGTCAGGCCTATTGTGAGCGAACCGAACACAGTCCTTGATGCTCACTTTAGAAAAAAAAGAGAAATTCAGGCCTGACGACATGAGGAGGGAGCAAACTTTCACAGTGCAGGAAAGAACACAAAGAATTAGCATTACAATGTTTGTAATGTAATTATCTGCATCTGCATCTACATCTGTTCAAGTTACCGCCAAACTCTTCCTTTATTGGCATTTCATTTTCATAACTTTCTACACAGCCTCTCTGATAGCAGTATCAAACCCTCTTTTAGCAAAGTGGAAAAAAATAAAAGGTGAAAAAAAACCTGCTGCCAAGGAAAAAGACTGTATAGATTAAAAGTGCTGACTGTACGAGATTAACCTCCACTTTAATAAAACTGACAGCCAACACTGAACAAGTAAGAAATGTGCTTGGTACAAAGTTCTCTCCTACCGTAATGAGACAGCTCTCCTTATAACAAAATTCCTTTGTATAACCTAATTCATCTAAGATTTTCTGACTAAGTACCTAAAAGAGCTGAACCTGTAATCTTGTTCGGTCAAGATTTCTATGTGTCAGGGTACACGCACTGTCAGGGGAAAAAAAAAAGCAAACTGATGACTAAGAGCAAAAACCCTGGAATAACTTATTGCTAATTCTGTCAACGCGCTGGCTCATAAAAACTTTTGTACATCCCTGATGGAAAAGCTGACAAATCAGTTACAAAATGTCTAGATAATGAAAAAAAAAGGAGATAAGAACAGATCTGATGTAAAGAAGGGTCACCTCTGTCCTATTAGTAGTGCTGTATCACCTCATGATTAAATAAGAACAGGAACAAGAAGTGATTGTTTTAACTGATCACCATGAAATCACACTGATGTTGCATCTGGTTTTGAATGTTCATTGAAGTGTTTTCTGCCTCTGATGCAGGTGTGGCAGCAAAAACGACAACCAGATAGCAACGTAGGGAACTGGTGATTGTTGTGTTGCAATGTGTGGTGTGTCAGAATAACAACACAGCAACCTTCAGTTCCCTCTGTTTACATAGTTGTTGCTTTGGCACGCTCAGAATTTACAGTCAAAGTCGTGCAAAGTTGTCAACTCGTGAGTCCGGTCTGGACTAATCGGCTTCAAGTCCCACCAGGCGTTTTTCAAGGCCGCTCAGAAGTAACTACACCAGTTTTTTTAAAAGCAAATAATGACGGACGTTAACTCAAGATTTGTTTCACACTATTGTTTTCAAGGTCAGGGATGAATCTTCAAATCATCAAATGATTCGAAGCATGTCTATAGTGTGCCAGTGTGAATAGATTTAAAGGAACTAAGAAATAGATAAGCTTTATTTTTAATTCCTCTTAAGAATTAAGACTTCTTGGTGGAACGCACGTTGGGGTAAATAGGTTAAAGGAAATGAACGGACAGAAGGACGGAGGGAAAGAAAAGCTATCGCTGTTGAGGCAGTCAAACCAGGACTGAAATGTGATTGAGGTAGTGTAAGACAGAGAGAGAGCTTCCAGCTCACAGGACAGGGACTACCTCCGATGAGAGATGGAGCCAGTTGCCAAGGAGACACACCACCTTCAAGCAGGACGATGGCTCTCAGAAATCAAGCCATTAATTCCTGTGACGTGAGCGGCACCGCGAACAGTGACGTGGCTGTACTACGGGCTTGTGAAGCTGCTGGTGAATGGAGCTGCTTCATTTTGTGTGTTTTCTTCCCCTGGCAACGCTGTTGATCAAGCTCCACAGGTTATCTCAAACATGAAAACTCTGACTATGATGGAGTTCACTGCTTAGTATGTTAGTGCCAACTGTCCTGGCAGTATGTTTCCCCCTCCCTTAGTGACAATGAAATCACAGGGAGCATCTTCCTCCTCCAATTGGCTGGGAAGCTGCTAGGTGCTGCCCTGTGATTGGACATGCCCAGCCAGCGCTCTGGGCCAATCAGGTTCACTGTATCCAAGAGACTGAAGCATGTAAGGCTATTTAAATCCATCCAGAGAATCACAAGATTGTTTCCGATTTATATTTCAGAGTATAAAAAATAAAAAAGCAAGGGGGAAAAGGTTTATGAGTGGACGAATGTGCAAATGCAGACAGACCTGATTGGTGTATAAAGTGGTCCGGCCATGAGACGGGTTAAAGAGACCCAGAGCGAAGCATGAGTTGAATGAATGAACTTCTGCATCCTGATCGCTTCCTCAACTGACTTTATCTATGAATTGCTGTCAAATTCTACTTCTTCTCTGCACTGACGCTTGACTCGCAGTACACGAGGCTTGACTAGAGAGGAGGTGGCACAGTTTAATCGAGTGGACACAGGACGTGAGAGCTTTTCTCCTGTACGGCGAATATGTGGTCAGAGGGACTTTCAGCTGTTGGTGTTCATGTTGCACGAGGAGCAGGAGGGTTGCGTCAAAGACCAAGTTGCAGCGGACCACAACAAAAGTGAGAATCTCGCTGACGAACACATCGTAAGTCTGCGGCCATTTTGGGTCCACTCCTCTTTTGAAACGTCACACTTTGTGTAACGACAAGATGGAGGACTAATCCGCTTGTCGGGGAGGCGAAGATAATTTTTTTGCGAAATTTGATATTTGACATTTTGTGATAAGATAAGATCATAAACTTGATTACTGCTGAAATAACATTGTCATATGTTTTTAGGATGACAGCATGTTTATTTTTGGTTGGATTATATCCTCAGCATCCAGTGTGTGTGAGGTCATGGATTTTGTAATGGTCAATAAAAACTGCTTGTACACGTGTTATTCAATGTCATGGATGACCGCAATGTATGCAGATGCAAAACATCTGGCTCGCAGGATTACAGCGAATGACCTGGCATCTTTAAAATGAATGAGAGTTAAAGTAGGTTAAACCAGTGAGCACTGGCTCCAACGACAGTACGAACACGCCAAAAACAACTATACTGACTGAAATTGTGTATCTGAATGAGAGTTGGGGGAACAGCAGGAAAAGGAGAATGCCATCAAAGCTCTGTGATCTGTTTAACTTTTAAAGCTTGGCCGTTATTGTCAAAGGAACAAATGATATATTTCTCTGTCAGTGCTGCTGTGTTCGTTTCCTTCTTTGTGACGTAGGTGTGTGACTTTTGTCAACCAGCAGTGTCAAAGTACGGCATAGATTACCACACATTAACATAAACGCAGTCTCGTGGTTATTGTGGCTTGTGAAAGTTTGTGTTACAGTGTCCCTTATTATTACAATGTATGAGCATATTATTGCTACAATGAAGAAAATAAAAAATGACTTTCCTTGTTACTAAGGTCCCTTTTTTCAAAGCTCATGTCATATCAGGTTTTATATTTTTAATAGATACTTACACATTTTATCAACATTTATCATTATAACAAGAAACTTTTCCTGCCGTTTAAAAAAACTTTGGAAATTCACTGCAACACTTTAAACACTTATTCCTATTATTACCAGAATTTTTTTTTTGTTTCTACAACTATTTTATTAACAACATCAGCAAGGCGACGGGGAATATTTGTACTAATATTTATAGTGTCCATTTAAAGTTACTGAAGCTAGTGCAGAATAGAGCACAGGATACTACTAATTGAACACTACTTGACTGTATATCTCTCAAGATTGTAAATTATAAATTAATAGACTTGATGGAAATAAACTTTCCTCAGAATCCTCATCACTAACCTGAGCGAGCGTCCAACTCTCCCTTCTGTACAACGTGAACGCGCGTCACCGTGTCGCGCGAGACTTTCAGTGAGTGAAGCTCGTGCACTTGTAGTCTTCGGTCTAGCTTGACACAAAACGAAAACTTCACCGTTTTCAACAAATATTAGGTGTCATGATTCTTTTATTTTGTTATCGGAAGCCAGTTTTACTTGTTTGGGGTGATAACTAACCTTATTAATGACCACAAAGATTTTTTTTCCGGGTTAAAGGTAAGTTTTGGTCTTCTGTCTTCACTACATTATATACCGGTTTCTCCAAACGCTTTCTGTGTCTCAACTCCTCTTCGCCAGTAAGATAAAAGTTCTCTCTCTGTTTTCAAAAGGTCTGAGTCAGAGCCTCTGAAAGGACATACGTTAATAGAAAGTGTGTCTTCTTGAATGTAAAGGTTGTTTTGTTGTGGGTTTGTTGTCTGAGCTAGCATAGCGACATGTGGTTACCATGGAGACAGTGTGTGAACGCGCATAGGGACTTCTCTATCACTCAGACATTGAATCGACCATTAAACCAAAATATTAGTATCTGCAGGTAAACCAACTAAAATATCTTATCAGTTTACAGAACCATCGGTCAAATCCTAGTCGTTTTTGTAGTCTAATGTCCAGACAATTTGAGGTTTCCTGCTCGTTCTTGAAAAACAAATATGATGCTGTCTTGCAATGCTGGGCAGAAGGAAATCCCATGTCACCATATATCTAAATTGCACATCAGAAATATTATACTTTCCTTGAAAATATCATGATTAACTGTTAATGAATAAGATATATAGCAATTTTCTTGTTAATCCCAAAATAGCTGGTAAATCAGTTGTAGTTCATCAAATTGATGTAAAAATCCAACATTGCTATAAAGCAGTTGTACTCATTTCCCACAATGGTGTAATACATCCAGTGATTTTTAATGAACAGTTATCATGGATGTTGCAACAATATTGCAACATCTTTGACAGTTGACAAACTTCATCATATCACCCATCACTACTGCATTTAACCCCTACTGTTTATTTTCTTTTGTGGCATTATCCAAATGTTTATTTTATATCTGACTTTTCCCATCAGTGGTGCATCCTATTCTATTTTGCAGACAGTCGTGGCTAATGTCACATAGGTCTCAATGGTTTCCATGGAGAGGAAACATGAGCTCTGTAGCCCCTTTATTCGTCAACGCGACTCTTTGAGGAAAACAAGTGCAGAAATTGTTCATGAAGCAAGGCAGTCCCTGCGAGTTCAATCCACCCTGCGACCGTTTACTCCCAGAGATGGACACAGGCAACTTTTTGGAAACGGTTCTGTTCGTGCAGGCCGGGACAGTAGACCTCCATCTGCCTTTAGGTTAGTCATAAGCTCCACTGGTTCTGACTCTGAAATCCATCATGAGTCACATATAACCCGCAGAGGTAATGATCCATTTTCTCACTTTACAGTCTTCATGCACAAAATTTTGATGCTTCTGACTCTAGGCCGGGTTCGGGGACTCGTCTTGCTCCTCTGGACCATGTAAGTACCGTATCACACGCAACTATGTATGGGGTTTGTATCTTCTAATATTCTGAGTATTACTATAAAGAAAAAATTATTATTTTCATCGGTGAATCCAATCTCTGCTGATACTGTATGTTATTGTTATGCCAGATTCCAAAGTTGCCAGTTATCTGCAATGCTGAGGATCCATTAAAAGCACTTCCCAAACCCCCTGTTAACCCACTAGAAGTGAAGAGGGGTCTGACAAGGGCAGGGGCACGTCTCCTCAGGACTGGTTCTCTCCCCATGTTGCCTCCTTTAGTTGGTCACACAGTTGGTAAGGAAAAGACTGATGAATGTTGAATTAAGTGAGGCTAAATGTGTGACACAAAGTACGTGTTGTTAGCTTATAGTTTGTGTTGAGCTTTCAATAAAACACAAATCTGAGAGGGCAAGAATTAAAAGCAACACACCATTTCTACCAGCTGTTGCATTGCTGTAAATCTGCTTTGAAAGCACCAATGCTTGAGCAGTTTTCTCACAGGGAAATGAACCGAGCCATTCGAATGCTGACATTACACCTGATTTACATTCTGTGGTTGGGTTGGGTGAAAAACTACTGCTGCTGACTTGAGAGGAATGACTTGTACGTTTCTTGTGTCTCGAACAATGCTTGCAGGACTGCTCTCGTATTTAGAGCAATAAAAAAAATTAGATTCAGCCAGTGAAAGATGTAGACATATAACCTGTAAGCCACCTCCTGCCACATCCTTTCTATGTTTTTAGATAAAGAGAAATTCAACCCTAACCCTGAACAAAAACAGCCATCACCTAAAGGACTTGCCTTTTCAGACCAAAAGGAGGTCTTCCGTGGTTCCCACAAACCTGGCCCATGCAGAACAGCAAGTGAAAGGTGTGTTTTTGACTTGTGTGAACTGTCCTCTCTCCTCTGTCCTCCCACTCTCCTCTGCTCCTTTTTATGAGAGACCTATGATGAGTTGAGGATTTATTGGCACACAGCTGTTGCAGTACTCGATGAAGTTGATGTTTTGCCTTTGGCATTGCTGCATTATAGCTACTTTGAAGAGTTTCTAATGTATCAGCAGCAGCTATCAGTGGCTGAATATCCTGTAATTTAGTTAAACCTGCAGTTGGTCTCACTACATAATATTCAGAACAAATTCATCAACATGATACACTCGACCCATTTCATACCCTCCTATATTACTATATCTTGCCCAAAGTTAAGTCTATCTTCTTGTGGAGATGAAACTGCCTCAATCTGTCATTACAATCAGGTGTCAACTTTTACACCTTCACCGTGCAGGGAGGCTAAAAGCTTTGCTTTTTTTCTGCCGACCTCATCAACTGTGTGTCAGCACGAGGGGCATAACTCTGCCCGCTAGGTCGGGGGCTGTCGTTACAATCCATCCGCCTATCGATTGGGTGTGGCAGCTGTACAGGGGGACTGATCATAAAACACTTTTACAGGAAATCTGGGCTACTGCCCGCAGCACAACCCCCCCATAACTTCCTGCGTCACAACACGCAGGAAGTTGTTGCTCACTCAGGCTTCCTAAGACATCAGTCTGTGGTCAATTTACCATTAAAGAGGATGAATACACCCCTTTCTATTGTTTTTGAAACACTGCCCCTCAGTGTTGCTATGAACTACTTATAAGGTATATTAGACAGAAGCAAACCGTTCAAATCACAGACAGTCAAGCCAGAAGTCCACAAACTGCAAGTAAATACAGCATGACAGATTAATATGATGAGTTGGATGTGATGTAAAGATAGGGGAGATTAGACATCCACTTTTTCTGTAATAAGCCAGAGCTTTATAGCTCTAAATGGCTCTCTATTAGATTTGGATGCCCATCTGGGCAAGACTGGCATCAGTGTGTGTTGTGGCTGCAGTGCACTGGCCAGGCCTAAGACAGGGATGAGGTCATGTCTCAGAGAATGTAGTATCACACAAAGAGGCCTTATGATCAGACTCTTAATCCTATCATACATACCCAAAGCCCCCTCTCTGACATTCACTGCAACACGCCTCGGCCAGCACTTGATCCTGCACATGCCCTGTGTGCCAGCTAATGGCAAACACTAAATCTCAGCTAAAGGCAAAGTGAACGCTATAGTTCAGTTCACAAACACTCACGTACATTAACGCAAGTGTAATGAGGATTATTCATATGTAAATACATCTTATCCAAAGCTTAAAACAAGAACAAAGATTAGCAACTAGTGTTCAAAGAAACACCTTCTCACAAGAACGAAATACAATAGTTCTGGCAATTTTCTGATTGGTAACAGGAGGCAAGAGCATGAAACCTGAGCGGAAAAGCTCATATTCCAGGGACATATTCCAACCTGACAGTCAGCTCGTTGTTTATGATTCACAACAGACGTTCAGGACAGTCACAGTAACATAGTAATTATAATCATTTCACTTTTCCATACTATGAGAAGCACATTTTTATACATGATATATTTTATTTATGACGAGTTGTGATTTAGCAATTCCAATGACTCAACATGTTGTTTTTGTTTATCGTTATTTACTGATGAATGATAATCACGTTAATGATTAGCTATAAGAAATAATTTGTTGTGGCAGTTAGCTGCTCTCTTTGTGAAGTGGAGTAGTGCAGACTTGACAGTGACATGATGCAACAGTGACATGTGGAGGGCAAGCCAC
>CAAKHC010009928.1:2320-29682 GCA_901007825.1 Macroramphosus scolopax | reverse complement strand
GGGGGGGGGGGGGGGGGGGGGGGTGGGGGGGGGGGGGGGGACACGTTGCAGTAACTTTAGAAAGGTGGTTAGACTGTGCAGACAGCTCACAGTGACAAAGCATGAACAGCTCTAACTTGAGCACCACACAGTTAAGATCTTCGACCCTGTCTGTTGGAAGATTGCCGTTGGTGTGGCACAAAGGCACAGACAACCACGTAGGCATAAAAATTCACAGACAGACAACAAAATACATGTAGTCACGCACACACAGGGTACACATGAACCTGCATGAGCACAAAGCTGTACGTACAGAGGAAATAACTCGTGGAACAGAGAAACCTGCACCAGCACACAAACCTAAACCTCTGCTGCAGGAGGGACACCTAGTGGCAGTTGAAGAATATGAACATAGAACTTAGATGGCGTAGAGTATCAGGTCAGCAAATTTTCATGAAGGACACACCGATTCAATGTTTAAATTACTTGTTAGTCTAGTTTCCTTTTTTCTCTTTTAATGTCCAAAAGAGCCGTCCAATGTCAGTTTAGTCGATGGTCACGTCCGACTCGTCTCTAAAATGTGATGTAACCAGCCTCTTTGTGTTTTTGTGTTTCTTTGTGCCAACAGTAGAATAATGCTGCCTTGTGTTGACTCAGGAGTTAGACCCAACGAGACCAGACTAGGACGGAGAACAGGTTTGTCCAGATTCAGAAAATTAACCTCCCTGCTGTTTTTCTTTAAATAATAATATGTATTTAACGAACAATGGTGGATTTTGTGCAGCATGTACAAATAACAACTTCACCTGATGTAACACGTAACTTAGGGATTTTACCTCGAATGTCACCTATTTGTTTAAGATACCAAATGCTGAACTGAAATCAACCCAGGTTTGGGAAAGTTTTATCCCCAAAGCATATAAATGTTGTTTCACCAACTGCATCGATACACCGATTTGCCTGTAGCTGAACAAACCTTGCGAAGAGTACATTTCTGATTCTGAAGTTGTTGCTAAGGGCCAAATTTCCACCATGAGAGGCAGCCAGCCAATCACAGAGCGATCTGTTGGGTTTGGGCAACCACAGTTTCCTGCATCACACCAAGCAAGGGGGTATGCAAATGTTCAGCAAAAAAAGTGCATGGCGTGCAAGTGATTGCACGCACGACAGACGTACACATGTGTTTGTTCTCATCATACCCACATGCCCACCCACAGACGTCTGCACAGCACACAAACAAATCAGAGGAAGTGTAGCTGTGGATGGTGACCTTTCATTGTGGCATCAAACTTCCTGCTGCTTTATTTTAAGACACTGAACTTGTGAACCGAGCTTGCCGCTCATGTTCGCCGTCTGTGTTCAGAGGTGGGAACAGGCTAACAGCAATTCTCTCTGCTCTTTTCAGATTTGGGGACAGTAGACAACATCGCAAGCGCAGAGGAGGATGCAGAGTCACTGTTGTGGAATATAATAGATCCTATTCTGCAACAACTAGAGGCTTTGGCTGCAGGTAGCAGAGGAAATGAAATGAACACACTCAATATAAAGTGCAAACACATGACATACATTAGCCTTGACCAGAGTCATTCAAGCTTTCCCGAATAAGCTCAATTCACAATATTAGTTTTGTATGTTTGGTTTGAGGAATGTGTCATGGTTCCAGACATTTTTTGAAATTATAGCTAAGCTCTTGTATCTCTGTTTCTTAGCCCATTTAATTTTCTTGCAGCAGGCTGGCAGATGTATTTTTAGCACCGGCAGGAAGACGTGCATACAGTCTCACCAAATGCAAAAGCACTGTCATTGCACTGAAGAAAGGCAAACAAAGTATTTGGCATTCATACAAAAGTGTGTTCACCTGAAACTGTAGTCTGGCAGTCATGAAAATAAAATCTATGGCTGTGAATATTTTAACACTCTACAAATTTAATGGAAAATTCATTTCAAAGATAAATATTAATTATTTATTGTGCCAAGTGCCTTCTGGCTCATGCATAAAACACCTTTCAGATTCAGTGGGATATTGCAGTGAAGTGTTGAGTGTGTGCCAATCTTTTTTAGAAATGGTCAAACCCTCTTATTTATGCAGGGAAAACATTTATTTTACCTCAAAAACAAGGAAAAGACTCCGCCCTTTCTCTTCCTCTGTGTCAAGATTGTGGCAGAAATGTTCCCCTGTATTTCACCATTGGAACTCAAAGCTTCTTAGAAAAGGGAGGGGAGATGTTATTCTACTGCTGTCCCATGTATTATTGACGGGGAGAAATTAACCTTTAGTTCCTCAAGCATTGATTAAAGCACACCGTGCAGCAGAGTCCAAGCACATTACACATGCATACCACAACAAATTTACTTGCATGCTAACTTGCCAAAACACACATTCATTCATTTTTTCAATGTTTGCTTTCTCTGTGCACGTTTGACATGTTGCCCTGTACTTGACATGTTTTTTCGCATTATGTGCTTTCTTGTGATGCCAGGCAGTTCTGAGCGCTCGATGGACCATCTATGTGATTTGTGCGCCAGTCTCCATGGCACCTTGGCAGAAGCAGACATGCTTGGCCGACACTGTAAGAGGCGGTCAGGGATACTGCGAACACTGTTCCGACTCATCGACCTCAACTCTGCCCAGCTCAACCTGCACATTGCCAAGCTCTGCCTCGCCGTGAGTTGCTGTGTGTATGTGTCTGCATGCCCTCTACATCTCCACCACAAGGGCATCCAGGGCACTTTGGTGCTTCGTACAAAAGTAATTTGCATTCTTCTCTCCAGCTGTGTGTCAGTGGAAACAACCTGCTCAACATCTGTAAGCTCATCTTCAAGATCAGTCGCAGTGAAAACAACGACATCCTCTTCCAGGACAACTCAATCATTGGTAAACACTATTCCAGGTCATTGTGTTCTAAGTCAGGGGTTACCTATTGTGCACAAGTTCCTGTGTTCTGAAATATAGCAACTTTTGGTCTATTTGATTCTATTTCATTCCATTTCAGAAGCCTTTTACCAGGTCATTATCGGTTGCCAATGTGCACCATAGGGATGTTAACTGTGGATGTTAAATTTCTCTGTGCTTAGGCTCATTACTGGAAGTGTTGATCAGCGAGGATGTGTCTTCTTCTGGAGAAGCCCTGCTGTACTGTGTTGGCGCTCTTAAATTTCTGTCAGGAAACAGTGCAATCCTCCCACTCCTGCTGGAGGAGAACTTCATCGGTGTAGCTCAGAAACTTATCCAGAGACTCTGCACAGTCGAAGACATCTACTTCTCTATAGCAGGACACGTCCTTGTACAGGTTGGTTTAGCTCACTACTGATACTTTAGGATATTTGACGCATCTACTCCTGTCCTTAAAATTAGTGCACATATTTCCTTGAGAGTGTTGCTATTTGAGGAAACTGCTTAAGTCAATACATAAAAGCACAATCAATCACATAGCTGATGTGGATTTTCCAACTATTAACACAAAAATGTTTTTGTTTATGTCTGGTATATAAGTTTCTCCAAGAGCAGAATGTTCTCTGCTGGCCTGGCCGCTTCAGTCCAAAACACACCCTGTTTCACTCCACTGCAAATGATTGCTGCTAACCGCAGGAGTTGGCCCACGCAAACCTCTTGAGTTACCATTTCATTTGATATGTAACACAGCTCATTATACCGTTAGATGAGGAACATAAGCAGATCATAATTTACCAGAACTTCCAGCGTTGTCGTGTGTTGTAAATTACTTTTTCCCTCTTGTAACAGAATGATTTATGTCCATACTGAATAGTTTCCTGCCTCTCTGCTGTGCGTCCTGTACAGGCCAGCAGCCAGCCGTAGTGCCACAATAGCACAACGATGACACACACTCTAACCGCTTTCTCTCCCTTTTTGTCCCTCTGTCTGACCTTTGACTTCTGTAGCTGACAGTGACCCTTAGGAACCTTGCTGATCACCCTGATTCCCGTCCACGCTTTGTCTCCTACTCTATACTATCAGACCTCTGTTTGGTGCTACGGCATCATCACCACGACCAAGACATCTGTACCAACATTTCCAGAATTTACAGGTAATGCATCTGCAGTCCAGCATTGCTACATTCATCTTTACTTCTATCGTTGCTAATTTATCAGATTTTTTCTCCCGTTCTTCTCCTCGGCTCATTAATATGAAACTATTATAGCCTGAGCAGAACCAAAACAGACCATTTCTCAGCTTTCACCATCCATTCTTCGTTTTTCTTTCATTCTCCAGCCGTCACTCTCCTTCTGCATCTCATTGATGTGGTTGGACATCTGTTCCTTGTGTCTTTCTCTTCGCAGGAGCACATCTGATTTCTGTTTCGCTCACCCATTGCTGCAGTTAACAGTCATCAGCTGAGAGTACAAAATAACCAAAAAGTTAGCACATGTGCAGTTTGTCCTGCAATGAACCATGGTCAATAAAACATAGGCATGTTTGTAGAGCAAAAAGTCTGACCATTTCAATGAATTGTGTTTTTTTAATTACAATAACAAGAATAGCTACACGCGAAAAAGAAGAGCACATATTGTACCTCATACTTAGAGAGGTACACTCTACACAAATATACAGGTCAATAGTCCAGTGAGATACTTTTGATCTCCTTGCTAATTAATGCTCCGGGCTGCAAGCTAACAAAAAGCCTGGGCCTACTGATGATTTGGAGTGGTCAGTGTTTTTTGTTGTCCCCTCTCTCCCTCAGTAAACTCTCCTCCTACTCCGAGTGCTGCCTTGCTCTGGCTCAGACCCCCAGCTGCTACCAACTATTTTTAGAACTGCTGAGCAAACATCACCAAAAACAGGTGAGTCCACGAGCCTCCCCTGTGTGTTTGTGCACTTGAGTGGGTGTGTATTAGGGAGAGGGGCAGACAGGTTTTTTACGGTCTGCATGGCGTGACTCCGCTAAGCATGTTTACTGTCAGATCAAGTTGTTTATGTACCTCAAGGCCAAGCACATTTACAGGACATTGTGTCCATCTGCACGTAGTGTCCTCTCATTCTTTGACATTTCATCATCCCGGCTCTGACTAAGAAAAGGGGAGGACGAAAAGACGAAAACTTAGCAGAGTGGATACTAGTAGAGAGGTGATATAGAAGTTTGGGGGAGGAGAAATAGATAAGAGGAGTAGGGGAAGAAAAAGGGTCACACCCTTTTCCTTGGCAAACAGATATGACTGACAGGGAATAAACATATAATAATGCCTCCACACACACGAATACACAAACACATTGTACAGTTAAAAAAAAGTTATTAGCACATTGTCCTGGGACAGCGTGTCCTGTCTTGTTATCTTTGTTACTGCGGGTTTATGATGGAAGTAAGTGTGTTCTTAACTCACCTGCTCTTCATGTTATTTAATGAGTGGAGTCAGGGCTCCGATGTGACTTACAGGTTGTTATTGGTACCTTTTTTCCCAGTAAGTGTAAGTTAACTCTATGAAGATAGTGCTGCTATGCTCAAACACGTGTACACAGGTATGAACTCTTCAAGGGTGACATGGACTGTAGCGCTCCCTGACAGGTCAGGCACAATGTGCTGCAGGTGAAGTGTTCAGACCTTAAATATATAGCCTCATATTAAAAGCCTTAAGGCTTGTCATTATTTTGCATTCAGCAACAATCAGCCTCATGGGGGAGGTCTTTCCAACAAGAACAGCGTACTGTAGGTTTAGGTTCATGTAATAAGAATACACCCTGGAATAGAAAAGTCTTTACCCAGCGTAGTCTGACCTTTCTGCCATCTTTGCAATACTTACAATGACATGTTGACTGTTTGATTCAGAAACTATGAATTATGCAGAAACTGTTCACCACCACATTTCATTGCTCTCCCAAAGGACCTTGTCGTGCGTCTTCTTTTCACTCTGGGAAACCTCACAGCCGAAAGCGATGAGGCTCGACGGCAGCTCTTCCAATGCAAAGGTTGCATGGACACACTCATCCGGCTGTACGACGCCTACCAGCAAAGATATAACCCACCGCCCACATACCCACATAAGGATCCCCTTTCCACCAGAAAGCCCACCGCCCCGTCAGCGAGTGTGAACAAGGACGAGGATGTGCTGGTGAAGCTGGTCAGGGTGCTGGCCAACATGTGCATCCATCCAGATGTAGGTCCGGCACTGGCCACCAACACGGCCTGCATTCAGCTGCTGATGGAGACACTGGGTGAGCCGAGGGCACAGCCTGTTAGCAGTTTGCTTAAGTAATATGACAACAATTAAAATCAGCAGCAGGCGATGATACTCTGAGTTGGGGGATTTTGGCGCATATTGTGTCTCATACAAAGGAAGCAGTTCCCTGTTCAGTGTGTTGTACAATATGTGCTAGACAGCCAACCACTTCCCTTACGCTGGGAACAAGACATAACTCTGGTTGAAAAACAATGCTCATCTCTCTGTTCTCTCCATCTCTTGTTTTCCCCTCAGTGCTTTCTGTTCGATTCGCAGCACATCCCCTTTCGGTTTACCTTTTTTATGTCTGACAGAGCGAAGCGCTTCGCAGCAGCCGGATGTTCTGTAGCATCTCACAGGCGACGTGTGTGTGTGCGTGTGCGTGCGTGTGTGTGTGTGTGTGTGTGTGTGTGTGTGTCCAGGATTGGTATATACAGATGTATGTATGTGAAACTCTCAATGTCTCTGCTGCCTGCCTCCTACACACCATCCTTCATTGGAGAGATAATAAACAAACAAAAAAAAAAGAGGTCAACCTTCTGAAACAATAGCACATCTCAACAGCCAGTGAATAAGACAGGAAGTACATTAAGTTCCTGAAGATGTCCTGTTTTCACGCCGATGCAGATTACAGAACTTTGAATGTGTAAGCGAGCAGCATAACCAAGCAGCATTTTAACTCAGATCAGGAAACTTAATTCACTTTGACACAGGCAGCGGTTGACAGCGCAACCACACTTTCTGCGATTTATTACAGAGCATACAACATGTACTGCTTTTACGAGAACAGACACCATTTCCCAGCCTGTCACAATGTCATGGCCGGTTGGATTGTTTCACATTGACCTTTGTATTCCAGATCATAATCAAACTGACGTTATAAGGCCAAAATTACCAAGAGACTGGCGGTTATGATGGGTGAAGGGAGTGCCCATCAGAAGCATGAGAGAGAACATATTTAAAAAGGGGAATCAGCAATATGATAGGCTAACCATGAAGATGTGTCAACTAGAATGAGAAAGGATAGGTCCTCCTCAGTGACATCACACACAAGAGCTGAGTACTGTAGTTCTGCGTTCATAAGTTCATAAGAACATCTGCATTGCACCCACAAACTATAAAAATAGACATCTTAACACGGATTGTCACTTTACAAAAATTCACGCCTGAGTTCGTCTTCGTCAGAGCTGTGGTACACACAGAATGGTTCAGTCAAGGCAACTGGACTGGAAGACTGAAGACTCAAGTCTGAAAGTTCTGCCATCAATCAGAACTGGCTCAGTTGTATTAGGGATTCATAATCTTAGTCTTACTTTATCCTGTCTTGTAAAAGGAAACAATGATATCGGCTGGATTCACCTGATTAGAGCAGTTCAAATATTTAGACTGACTGATTATAACTTCTGTCATTATGTTGAGACTAGTCACAACATGAGGGTCATGTCATATTAATGTATGAAGAGATGTGTTTAACAGTAATCACTGTTGGCTGCATTTCTTACAGGGTTTGTTTTATTGGATAAAGGCAAACATCTGCTTGAAGATCGTAAAAGATGATTGTGGTCCACCTACTTATGATTTTCCTTCTGATTGCTATGTAGGTTTGTTTGTCTGTGATTGTTTGTGTGTGTTACAGAGCTGAGGTCTGTGACTGAGAGCGAGGAGCTGATGGTAAACGTGGCGGCCGCCATCAACAACCTGTCCTTCTACCAGGAGGAGAGCTCCGTGCTCAGACACAGTCAGCTCTCCATTGCTGAATGTAAGAGTGGAAATACTGATGGAGATCAATGTGGAAATGAAAAGAAGCTTTTCCCTGCTTTCCTCATTTTCCCTCCTTTTCTTTCTCTCCTCTTTCACTCTCTTCAGTGATGCTGAAGTTGGTGTCCAGCGCCAGTATGGACGCCATGCTTGAGGCCACCCGTGTCTATGGAAACTTGTCAAAGTCCAAAGATGTGCGGGACTATATTATGCAAAACAAAGGTTTAAAATGAAAACAAACACACACAGGCATGCAACATCCGTTATGCAATCACACTTACTTTCTATTTAGTTTAAACCATAAATCTGTTACTCCTGCGGAAAAAGTCTTCGTGTTAGAATAACACAGACTCAACAGAAAACTTATACTGTTGTATCATGTTTTGGCTGAACGTCTCTGCAAGGCGTTGCAGTCAGTATAAACATGCCTGCTGACTCTTGTGATAGCGGCCCTGTTATCTTTGACCTGCTTTGCCCTCGCCCGCTCCGTCATCCCTCTCTCTGCTCTCTCCTTCAGTTCACCAGTTTTTAGTGACGCTGCTGGACTCCAAAAGCACTGAGATGTGTTTTTCCGCCTGCGGGGTCCTCACCAACCTGGCTCTGGACCCTCCCAACCTGGCTCGTCTCTCACTAGAGGGGGCTGCAGCCAAGTAAGGACACAAGCACTTTAGATTCTTCGTTGCTTGTGGACTGTATTTTGACTGCCGACTGATATTCCACAAAATATTGACTGAAGGGGATGAAATCACACATGTACTCTGCCTGGATAAATAGCATTGTAATCAATATATGATAATGATTGTATAATCTGTAATGTAAATTAGAAGATATTGATGTTCCCAACTTGCAGAGTACATCAATAGAAATATCAATGTAGATCTTAAGCTGATCACAGTAGTAGCTTAGTGTAAAGACCTGAAAACATGGGCTGACAGCTCGCCTGGCTCCATCAAGAGACAACCAAATCCGTCTAGTAACAACTGCAAAGCTCACTAATTAACACATCTAGTAGAAGAGATTCATTGTAGTTTTACTTGGGATTATGTTGGGGATTGTTATCTCTGGACAGAGCAAGCTAAGCTAACTGGCTATGGTCGTAGCTTTGTAAATAGCATGTATATACAGTATATAAAATGTAGTATCTAACAAAGTTGGTCAACCGCACACATATAGTTAAATAAGACCACACACTCAGACACACACAGAGTTTTTCAGATGTAGGTCCAGTGAAGTGGAGCTAATATTCACAAACCCACTGGTCATGTGAATCCCTCCCCCTCCAGTCATATGATGTTGTGTGTCTGTGTGCGTGTTTGTGTATGTGTGCGACAGGCTGGCAAACTGTCTGAAAGACTTTGGAGCAAGTGACTGGCAGCTGGCTGGCCAGATGTGTCAGGCACTGTGGAACCTGATCCCTGGCAGCTCAGCGAAGCTGCTGGAGACACAGGAGAGAGAGTTGCTGCTGGAGATCCTCACTGCATACTTGGGTTGGTTCAGAGTGTTATTGCTAATCCTTACATAACAAGGCAGGGAGTCAGAAAGAAAGAACATGCTCTTATTCCCATCAGCGGGCCTCCGGGGGAGGGAGGGACATGTATATTCTCACACACACGCAGTCACTTTCATGGGAGCTGTCTAAACATAAACCTGTCATGAAAAGAAATAAGCCTCATGTCCGTTCACTCTTTAATTATCTCCTTAGACGAAGAAGACGCTCTGAAGTGGACAGAAAACAAAGATTTGAGGGAATTCCACAAGGCATGCTGGGAGTTAGAGTTCCTCCCTGTAGCCCAGATACTGATAAAGGCTCTCCAGCCTCTGGACCTGAGATCCTGACACCGTGGGACATTGAGTTGATGTTTGTACAGAAACATTGTGATTTGTAAAGGAACAACACTTTTGAATATCCACAAAAATCTAGAGTTGGTCTCACATTCACCTCCTCTCAGTGAAAAGTTTGGACAACTGTTGACAGTTTAGGTTACAGTGGCATCCATCTGTGCCAAAAACAAAGCATTTATAGAATCCACTATTCCAGTGTCCATGTGATAGCAATTAGGACAGTGTCTCAGTTGACTGTTTACCAAGAACCTCTATGTTGTTGTTTCCTTTCTAGACCATCTGCAGATTTTGTCCTGACGAAGAGCGGTAATTAAGCAAATCCTCGAAACTGTTTATGGGGAGTGAAATTCTCCTTCTTCTCTTTCTCGCCTTGTTACGCTTTGTAAACAAGGTCTAAAGACAAATTAGCATCATAACATAATTATTTGTTCACCCTTCACATTTCTTACTTCGCCTCTGATGTTCCACTGTCTCACAAATACCAACAGTCATATACATTATATTTAATTTGTTCCCTTTTTACGCACTTTAACTTTCATTCCCATTAAGCTAACAGAAGCTATAATTCTCTTTTTACAGGGTTTACAGGAATAATTAAAGACTAGCTCTTTGCACATTTATGTAACAGACTCAATCTGCCTTTTTCTGTGAGTACACTAAGTTGTAAAGGTGATTTTATGACAATGCGGTCTTGGAAATTGCCTCATAAGCAAATCTTTTATTGTCTGTGGTTTGTAGCATTGGAACTTGTACATTATAATGTGCAGCGGAATAAAGCAGGAAACCTTTCGCTTCTCAAAGCCTTTTATTATTACACAGATACGGGGCCAGGCAGTGCTTACATGTAGCCTAAGGTACAGCATTTCAAAATCACAACGGTATTACATCGAAACAATTCAGAAACGGCACTTAATGTATAAAACCCCAGAGCCACTTCCCCCACTTGTTACACTATGGTGACCTTAAAACAACCACAAGACAAGCTGGTGTTTAAAAAAAACAACACACGCTTTACATCTCATTCGCCTGAGCTAATAACAAATACTAACATAAGGTTGATATGAAATACAGTTGGCTTGCTTAACATATGTTTCTCATTCCATAAAGTGTAACAGAAACCACTGAAATGTGAAGGCAGTTTGGTCAGAGGGGACGAGTTTCTGCTGGTGATTATGTATCGACAGACAGGCCTCGGTGGCCTTGATGGGAAACACCCTGAAGTTCAGACCTCATTGGGGAAAGGTAGGTTTTTTTTCCCAGTGAGATGTGACGTTGAGGCAAACAGGAGAGTGAGGTAAAGTGCCCACTGTTATCTCACCCCAAATGTTGGTCAAGTGCAAAGTCTTTTTCCGAGACGGAGAAACTTTGACCTTGACCGCACTGCAGGAGCAGGGACAACTAACCGGTTACCGGTTAGTCATACAGCTCGAGTTTATTACAGTCAAATAAAAGTCATATAAATCAAATACCTGGTGACAAACTGAACTACACCCTTGAGTAAAGAGTGTACTTTGGAAAATTAAAGTGTTACAATTAAAACATGAGTCACCCTTTGCAAGACTGCATTGACATACGCTTACTAATCATTACAGGTTGTTCATTGTCCTTTATTTGTGCAACGGAACAGTGGAAGTGAGCCTGGTGGTGTTGCAGATTGTGCTATGACTGATTCCTGAATAGTGTAGGTCTTTCCACGATTAATACAATCTCATTGAAGAAGCCGAAACTGTTAGGGAGAACGCTACAAATGATACACAACAATTCAATATCATATTTTTATTTTTTGTTTTCCATCTTTTTCATATATTTTCATATAAAAAAAGTGTCAGTAACTGACATCAGTCAGAAGTTTGAAAAAAAAAAAAAAACTCCACCTCCTCTCAAACTACTTCCAACTGTACCATTCCTTTATCATCACCCTCCTCCAACTCTTCATCTGTCCAATTTCTCAATCCAGCCTCAGAAGAATGCAGGACTTTACTGGTTTTAGTAAACAAACGAAACAAAAACAGCAGAGGTTCCATGCCTCTGTTCAAAATAAAAAAAAGAAGCTGCTTTTGCACTGGTTAGGCTTCCCCAGCCGGGAAATAAGCACAGCTACAACGCTTCAGCTATCGACCGCAGGCGGCCCTGTGTGGGCCAGCTCGGTCCCCTAGCAATGGGAACACGGCAGCCCGGAAAAGACTCTACTCACCAAGGAGCATTTCTTAAATGTTTTATAGAGAAAACACAAGAGGTATTTCATTTACTGGTAAAATTCACAACCCAAAGCTTCAAAAAGTGTTAGGGTGACCAGGCGTCTGGGATAAGCGGAAGACTGAAAGGTGTGGTTGGGCAAACGGAAGCAAATCCCTCCTGGTTCACGATTTTCTAACTTCTTTTTTTATAAGCTTTTTTTTTTTCTCCCCCTCATTACCAGAAAAATAAAGACATCATCAAATGATAAAAAGTTATCTGACAACAACAGAGCTACAGCAGAGGCAAGAAGGCTCTCCTTCAAAATGCCTCGCTTTTTTTTTGACACATGAAATATATCAATCAAACATACTTTTTTCTCCTCCATCGTTTTCTGCGACGCACACAAACATCCACACGTTTAGCATCATTAACACAAAAGGACTCATCCACACGTTTACAGACAAACTCAAACAAGGGCTCAGACAGTGTTCTTTCAGATTCTTTTCACACAATCCGTGGATTAGCTTACATTGACGTTAGGGGTGGGGGTCGAGGAGCACAGGACAAGAAGGAGGGGTTAATGCGGTGGACTGTTGATGGACAGGGGTAAAAGGAGAATAACGAGGATGAGGGTAATTTGGGGATCAATATGATCCTGCTAAATACAATATGGGAGCAGCAGCATCAGCACGTATGCACACTGTGCTGGATAGTTCAGGCACACGTAAAAACACCGCCCAAAGTAATGCTTCCATCTCCAGTTATTACATTGACAACATCCACCTCTCTTGATACAAAAATCACAAAAAACAGATATTAAAGAAACTAAACAAACAGTGACGACAAAGTGCAGTGTCTCTGGCTGCACAGCTTTGTGGGGGGTTTCTATGGGTCTTCACTCTACCAGGAGGCAGAAGAGAGTGGCAACCAATGTGATAAATGAAGGAATACTCAAACGTCATCCTGGATGCCTCCGCTTGCCTGGCACAAACCCCCCCAAGGAGAGCAGGAGTTTGCTCCAGGCTGCCCTCTCTTGGTCGGTTTTGGCAATGCAGGCAACACAAATAAGTTGTGTATCCACTTGTTGCTTGAGATGACTTTCCGTCAAAAATTTGTTTCCTCTCTTGGTTGCATTTGTTCTGATCCTCTCAGCATCCATCCAACAACGGCTCCCTACATGTCTTCCACATTTATGCTGTACACCCCCCCTCCCCAACCCCACCCCAACAAGGCTCTTTTTTTTTTTCTTGAAGTGTCCCATAATGAGCAACAACATTGACAGTAAAAACACAACTATAAAAAAAAACAAAAAAACGCCAAAAGCACTTCATGTCATGTAGCGGGTGATGGCTCTCAGAGCGTATAACAGTTCCGCCTGCATTCGCGCTTCCATAAGAAGCAGATTAACGTGGACCTGCAGGAGACGAGAGAGGAAAGAGACGGTTATTAAACATTCCATTTGAAAATAGCTGCTGCAGCTCAGGGCAGGAGAGTAGAATAAGATCTCACCTTCTCAGAGTGCTGAAACTGCCTCCAGAAGCTCTCATACATTCGTTTGGTGGTCTTCTCGGGACTACACACCATGGTTTTTATATAGATCTTAAAGCTACGGTCCAGCAGCTGGTTTATCTCGCCGTAATCATAGTCATCATACCTGTGTGGAGCAGAAAACACGTTAGGTCAACAAATACCACTGTGCTGACAGAAATATATGTATACTTTCTGGTGCTGCGACTGACCTGATGCCGAACATGCAGTGGATGTAGTTCCAGATGGCCCTGCGCAGCATACTGGTGTCCACATCCTTGTGTGTTGCCATGGTGTTGTAGGTCAGGTTGTAGGCCATTTGGAACTTCTCATCCAGCATCTGACCCACATCAGGATACAATCTGTTCACCAAAGAGAAGCCATGGTCCTCCCAGCTGTAGTCCTGGGGAAATGAAAACAAAAGTTAACAACCATCCGCTTGGGTGTAAAACATGCAGTCACCACATGCGTGCCAGAGGCTGCGTGTGACCTCTACCTGCACTCTGAACGTGGGCACATGCTCCCCCCTCCTAGAGAAGTCCTTATAGCCGTAGCTGGGGTCCTCAAAGTGTCGGGAGATATCTCTGGAGGGAGCCCACTCCTCGTCCTCGGCTGTGACCACCAGCATGCTCTCAGTCTTCTCCCTCTCAAAACGAGTAGCCATCTCCTCTTGGCTGGCCTCCTCGTCGTCACGGCACTCCTGTAGCTGCTTCATCCGCTCCATCAGCACCTCCACCTCACCACAGAGCTCCTGCAAAAACCCAGCACATCCTCAGTTAGCCATACAAATCCCAATCCAATGCAAGTTTTTTCCATCAGCTCAGCTGCTGTATACATCTTAGCATCTACACATGCAGTACGTCAAATGATGGGATAATACCTGCCGCCTGGAATTAAGTTTCAAAGGCTGCTGAGAAAAAAAATCCCCTCTTTCCCTGTGCACACAAAGCTTTACCACTCACCTGGTTGCAAAGTAGATCGTCATGGTGATTACCATGACTGTTGCCGTTCGCAATGTCACAGACGCAGTAATGGCTGAGTGAAGGCGGTCTGAAGGTGTGTCCACCGTCGCAGTGGATCTCAGGCATGATACCGCAGCCGAAGGTGAACGAGGCGAGGGAGTGGTAGTGTGTGAGGAGGACGACCCCATGGATGAGCTCCGCCAGTGACCAGCTGTGTTCCTCAGCCTTCAGAAGGCGCTGGGAGAAAAATAAAAACCTTTGTAAGTGATGCCAAATTATGACTTCAGTTTTGATATTTAAGCTCCAATCACCCTTCAGAGATCCTTCATAACACCTTTACTGCTACAACTAACATGGAGCCCCCAAACCATGATCTCAGCTGTTTCATAAGACTTTAAATGTCGACACACACCCTCCAGACCATGCCCGTCCCCTCACCTCAATGTGTTCCTTGGTGAGGAGCCAAGGTCGGTGGGCCAAGATTTTGTTTAGCTCGCTTAGCTGCTGTAGCTTCTGCGGGGCTTCATCCAACCCGTTGAGCCACTTCGGATCTCCTCCAACTTGGAGGAAGTCATTCACATGTAGGTTGACCAAGTAGGAACACTGATGTCTAGCTGCCGCCTGCAGGATCAGAAGCAAACAGAGTAAACAAGCAGAACTTAAACAGCTTGACAAGGCATTGATTTATAGTTAATGAGAAGCTGATTTGACATGCACATTAACAGAGGATGAATGTGGTTGTACCATGATGCCGATGTAGTGTCGGTAGTGCAAAGACAGAGGTCCGTCCATCTGCAGCAGGTAGTGCTGCGTCCGCAGGAAACTCTCCAGGTACTGCGGATGGAAGCCCATCACTAAGGAAATGTTTTCAAGGCGACCGAGGGCTGCAAAAGCATCCTCAAATATTGACTGTGTCCTGGCTTCCACTTTACTGACTTGAAGAATCTAACAGGAGAAGATGACAATGAATAATCCATACAAAAATCTGATTTGTGCCATATTGATAGCAGGACTGAATTTTACCTCTTTTTCGGGGATAAATCTGCTCGGCCCGTTTCCAAGGGGTCTTGGGATTCTTACACCCAAGTCCTACAAGACACAAAATGTAGAAAACATGCTCTTTAAATATAAATACACAAGGAAATTGAAGAGCAGCTCTTGGCATCACCTCTCACTTCTACAGCCGCCCCTCTACTGTCACTTTATTGCTGCAACAGTGTGATAAATCCCTTTGTTTGCATCTGACAGATTTGTATGCAGATTTGATGCTAAAAACTGCAAACTGGCGCATTAATCCATTGAAACTCAATCAGAAATGACCTCTTGCCACCATATAAAAGAAGACCATTAAATTGCATCCTGTTCCTTCAACCCCAAACAGTTATCTGAGCACCTAACAATGACCCCCGACTGCGGAGGTCTCACAGGAGGGGAGCATTAGTCGATGGGCTAACAGAATTGGACATAACACCTCTAAGTCCTGTAACTTTCCGCTGCTTGTCGGGACATGTCCTGGCGGAGGACAGCAAGGCTCTCTGCTGTCCGCAGCGGACAATAAATCAAGTGGATGAATGAGTTACCACGACAAGTTTATCTTTCTACAATGACAATAGGTTTAAAAACATGCCCTGAAACGTGTCATATACGTGTCGACATGTTACACACTAAAAAATGAACTTGAAAATTGAACGACTTGTGGTCCGATGATCTGAAACTCATCACTCGTAAACAAGCCCGGACAAAAGACTGCACTGCAGCTTGTTTACTCAGAGGAAAAACCCCCGAGAACATTGATAATGTGACAGTTTAAAACACAAACAGCAAGTTTAAACCGCATAATTCTTGCAGGTGTTAGGTGCTCCTGAAGCCTTTTCTCTTTCTTACCTTTTTGCTGAGCCGTTCACAATGGGTACATATCTTTAACAGGTTTGTCACTGCGAAAGAACTATTTTCCACGTTTTCTGCCGGTGCGACTGCGTGCCTCATCTCGTGCCCTCGTCGCACGTTAATTACTTTAACGATATAAAAAATTTAAATCGTCCTCTGAATGGCTCTTTCCTGCTGTCTTTGTTCCTTGAGGCGCTGCGTAAAGTGCTCAGTCGTCAGCTGTTGCAGCCCATCGGCAGAATCCCGGACTAGCTCGCTCATACATTCGATAAATAAGACGAGGCTCGTTCGATTGACGCGCGCGGCGGCCAATCCGCAGACGAAAACACACTCAGGGCGGCCAATAGCAGCAGCAGGAGCACGTGGGGGCGGAGCTAACGAGGAGATAGGAGGGGGACCTAAACGTGAGGTGATAGAACAATCCCCCTTTAAGAAAACATCATCACTTCTCTCCTTCTTTTGTTCCCCGCTGCCATTGATCATGATGGAACTTATTGATGCACTCTGCATGCAAAATAACGACAGCAATTGATTCCATGGGATTGCTGTTTGATTACCAATACTGCTGATTATATCCTAATCACTTTAACTAATAATTAAATCAATCATGACAGTATGGAGAAACCACCCTACAGACTTACTAGCAAATAGCCTAGCCTACTAATGTCTTTCACAGTTGGGGAAAAGGCAGGAATGTGCTACCTTTAATGTGCATTCAGTGAAAACAACAACAACCCAAAGCCGCTCTAGCAAGCAGCAGCAAGTCCCCCTGTTTGCTTCTTGCTATATGTGTGTGTCCTTGTTGAGCAGCAAAAGCAGGTGGAGGTCTGCCATTCGAAGACGAGCACCAGCGCACAGCGAAAAAGGAGTAGCAGGAGCTACTGCAACAACAACAGCCATTCAGTTAGTGGTTTTGCAGCGCAACCTATCAGACCACAGTTAATGTCATCCTTACACTATCAGCCCGGCTGAAGGGCTCCTTTAAAAGACAGGAGGAAGCAGAGATAAGGAAGGTTGCTCTTATGGCTTTGTTTGTCCCTGCCTGACAATAACATGTTCACTGGCATAGTGCATAACTAGTTTATCACACCGACTAGACGAGAGCTTTATATCAGCTGAGAAGTAATAAGACAAGAACACTATATTCGTAAAATGATATATTACAGTATATGACCTAATTTCATTCAGACATGCCTACAGTGGAAATTATTTTTACATGAAATGGTCCTCTTGTCTTTAAAATTCCTTGTAACCAACAGATAAACAGCTGTGTGTTCTCCGAGCAGCACATGCAGATCAGGTGTGTTTCCTTTTGTCGATTACAAGCAACAAAACCATCCCCATACTGGCTAGTGTGTGCAAAGACGTACACAACTTTGTGAGACCTAAAAAACTAATTTCCCAAGCTAAACAGAGAAGACATATTTCAAGACTCATTTCACGGAGACAACACTGAACAGTAGTTCTGATTGTTTGAAGAAGTCCGTCAGTACTATAAAGTGTTGTGAAATACTGTCCTTATTACAGTTCCTCTTGGAACAAACAAGTCTGTGACTGCACACGTTTTTAATGGTGAACTTTGAGGGGGCACCCGACAAAAATACAAACTTTGATCAAGAGCTTGCCAGGGCAGTTTGGCAACCGACTACAAGTCCCCAGCATCGATAGCACATAGCACAGTATTCAGCAGGTTCATTGTGTGGATCGAGCCAACGACCCCACTCCCCTCCTCGGTCCCCCTCCCGATGCCACAGGGTTGGGTGCGGGGCAGCGGTAAACATGTTCCCAGGCCTGGAGTCAGCACTCCCAGAGCTGCCGGGAGCCCCATGGCTCAGCAAAGCTGCAGAAGAGGCTGGTCAGCGTTAGGGCTTACGACACACCAAACCTTTTCACATAAAAGCGCTTAGGCTCGGGGGTCCGGCTTCGCCGACGGGGCCCAACACTATTGTCAGAGTGCACGCACTGACTGACAGGGGCTTGACTGTACTCACATCAGGAGTGTCTGTGTGTGTGTTTCAATGATTCAGGCGCATATGCTTCTTCCCAGCGAGGATGAGATTGCACATCTAGTTCCTTTTCCTTCATCCAAACATGTCATCTTGTCGCACGGTCGATTCTCTGAGCTCAAAAAATGCACAAACGTCACATGCAGTCTTAAGAAGCTTGAATTTTGGAAAGAAATATGATATTATATACAGTATGTGCAGCATGAACCTCCACATAAATCTAGTCATAGAATAATAATCTCACTTAAAGATTCACTGAAAGAAAACCTACAACAACCAGAACGCACTGGACTTGTTGTCTTACGAGGCTGCTGGTAACTGAAAGAAACTGCCATTTGACTGGGATGAAGAAGAGGAACCAGGGCCTTCCTCTGCCCAACCTCCTGGAGTAAAACGCTGTCACGCACAATAAAGGTTGTCACCATAGTGTTCTGTTTTGAATGTGGTTGTACAAGTTGTAAACCAAACAACGGTCCTAGAGATGGAACTATTTGTTAAGTCGTGTTTGGATTATATTAATATATGTGACACCTTGAATACTCTGAGTATATTGAAGCTTTTTCAGACATTGCGGTCTTCATGTTGTGACATAAAACAACACCGCAGGTGTTTTCGAAGTGGACCCAAAGATTTTTTAAGTTCCTCAGTCGAGTATTTTCTAAATGGTTCTCTTGTCCAAAAAAGCAAATCCAAACTGAAGTTTACATTTGTTTACACAACTCTTTTAAACCTACACACAACTAATACGGGACAAATAGCTGTTGGTTGTCATGAACAAGAGACATTCTAGACATTTGGGAGGACAGCCCAAACCACAAAGCCATCACGCCACACACACCCTGGAAGTGTTTATAAATGCATATACGTGTTCATGTGATGCACTCACATGGCGTAACGGGATCAGGGAGGGTTCAGATTCAGGGACAGAGTTCTGGAAACAAAATGAATCATCCAAGATGATCTATTATGCCTTTACTGCGTTAGTCACAAGTGGTAAACGTTTCATATAATGAGACAAATGTATGCAAAAGTACGATCTGTGACAGAAAATGTGAGTCTTCAGTCTGCCCTGAAGTCTCATTTTGCAATGTTTTTCCTACTTTCGTGTCGAGGTGACATCAGCTTGTCACGAATGTCATTATAGAGCCATATGTTCCAGGCACAACACGCCCAGGAGGTACGGGGAGGTTGATCCTCAAGAGCCTCCTGGAGGTTGTCCAATCAGCATTAAACATGCACACTGTATGTGTGTGAGAGAAAGGTCGCAGGGCACTGCCACAGGTGACATAGTGAAATTATAGAGTTGGAAATGATCATTATGTGTACAAAGAAAGGCCTGAACAACAGACTCTGATGTATATGACAATGTTAAGCTAATATAAAGTTTTTCATGGCCTATTATAACATGCTGTTTTCAACACCTCTTAAAATGAGTTTCTGAAATGTATATATACTAAGTCAGAAACAAACTAAAGCTTCATATACTTGATTCATACACTTTCTACATGACTCATTGAACAGGCGTATGTAGGTAGATAGGAAGGAAGTGGATCGCGGCATGAGATGTTTATTATGTCTGCCAAGGAGGTTCCTGCAGTCGTCGGTTTGTCTGTCGGTTAGCCGGATTACACAAAAACTACCCTGCAGGTTTTCACCGAGCTTGTTGGTTGGGAGTAGCAACGGAAGGAGGAAACCATAAAATTGTGTGATCTGTTTAACATAGCAAAAAAAAAAAAGCATTTTACATCAGCGTTGGTGGAGGTCTGGGCTCTCCGGGTGCCCATCTGTCAACAGGATTACACAAAAACTAGCCGCTCCTGAGTGGAACTCCACACAGAGGCTTACTGTAAACATGGAGGCTTACTGTAAACACCGCCGAACCTAGTAACTTCCTACACAAACCCTGGCGACTTGCAAAGAAGAAGGTTGCCCGTAGCCTATTTTTCTTTTCTATTTCACTCTAAGTGATCATTTTATGTGTAAATCTAGCTGATTTTATTACACGATTTTGTGGTTATAAAATCGGAATTTCAGCAGTGGAGCTGACTGCTGGTTAACATGTACTGTTAATGGGCCTTGTTTCTAATTTCACAGGGAAAATGTCCCCATATTTCTAATACTTTTGCAGATGCAGCTATACATATGTGACGGTTTCAGCTGTGGAGTTTCATATAACAAGGTGGGTTAAAGGCTTGGCGGAGGTTTGCGCTGTCTGATTCATTTCTAGTAAGAACATTTTTTGTCATGTGAAACTTCGTGAGTGATTCTTGTTTAAATTATAGCATCATTAAAAAGCAAAAATGTGAATTACTTGGCACAAAAGAGGTGACTCATGTTAAGTGCTGCAAGTTCAATAAGTGACTTCTGTGGCAGGGTTAAAGAAGTTCACCAGTAAACAGTTATTGAAGATAAGAAAGGCACAAGAGTTAAGAGGATAGAGGATGTGTTATATAAAAGTGAGCTAAACAATTTCAGTTCTTCAGTAAGACTGTAAAAAATGTGTTCACAAATGTGTTTTATAAATAAAAAAAAAAGAAGTATGGCAGTTGATTTTTATTTGTTTATTTATGAGAGTGGAGCATAATAAAAAAATAAAACAAGCCTTAAACACAGAGAGTGGAGGGCATGCCAGACCTAAACTCTGCACATGTGTGTCTCAGCGCTGCGGCTGCTGTGTTTTCTCAAGCAGCAAGACGTGAGAGTAGCACAACTGTGGGGATGTTCAAACAAGTGGCAGAAGTCCACCAGACCAGTTTCAACCTGACCTATCAGTGCGCAGAGGAGAGGAAGCAGAAAACTCTCCAAACTTCGCATGAGCCTAGCAACAGGCTTCCACCAATCACAGGGCAGGGCAACAGTCACTGGAGCCAATCTTCTCTTCTCTCTCTCTCTCCCTCTTTTGTCTCTGTGTTAAAAAAAACACGGAAAAACACAGAAAAAAGTTCTGACAAGGTACGAAATTCACTGAACAACCTAATCTGGTCCGTTTCACCGAAAGTAAAACAGTTTACAGCTGGATTTGTCGTACAAAAGCTCCCCTAACTTCAGAGCAAACATAAAACCACATGGTTTGGCTTAGCCAGAGGCTACTCTCTGAAAAACAACTTTTCTTCATGTAAACACAGCTCTTTGAAACTGGCGTGCCTCGTTTTCATCAGTTTGGGACTAATCAATCAATTTGTTCAAATGCAACAGCTCCACAGATGTGCAGAAGTTTTCAACTTGTAAAAAAGATCGTAAACTGCAGATTCAGAGAGTATCTCCCACCCTCCTCTGCAGACATTGCTCTGGGTTGGAGTCTGTTCATCTATCACTGAGCATTAGCTGAGCGGCGCGGAAGGTTAACCCTTACCTGTCCATACTAGCAGCCACAGCCTGATTCTCCCTCACATCACAGAGTCATAACCAGCAACCAGAACCGATGTGAGAACCTCTTCATCAACCTTAATTCAAATTGTTTGATGTTGAGCTTTATTATGAGCAGCAGTTGCATCAGTGTGGGAATGAACTTGACCAGTGTTGCCTTTTGGCCCTCTTTGAGCAACTCTTGGCCCCTTTATTTGTCCTTTTTTCCCAGGCGTCTGTTCTCTGATCTGTGTGTTTTCTGGCATGCTATCAGAGTGCAGCGGTCTCGTCAAGCGCCGGCCTTCCTGAGAGGAGAGGCGTGCCCCCCAGACCAGTTGGTCCTGGACCAGCGTACACCAACACTGGGAGGAAGCGGCGTTCCCTGGATTCCATGAAACGCAAAGGAACTGCAGAGACCTTAGGGAGCACACAGAAAAAGAGGGAAAAGAAAACTACCGATCTAGGGGAAAGAGGTATCTGGGACAAAAGATAACCTTTCTTTTTATGACTTTATACAGGCGAGCGATAACGTGCACATATTCAAATCCCGAAATAATCGAAATGCACAGCGTGCGACCATCCAGGGGGAAAGGCGTCGGCCTGCAAACTCTGTGTGCACGTGAGGAAGAGTGAGTTCCCGGGGATGTTATTCTAACAGGCAGAGAGCAGCTGTCACAATACAACAGACTACAAGAGAAAAGATCCCATAGAAAAACAGAAAATACCAAACCATCCCCTGCTATCTTTAGCCTGATATGACACAGGGAACACAAATCAATGACCCTCTTTTCTTCACCTGTTCTCTTTATATCCTCTCTATCTCGTCCCTTCATTGATAAAGTTGACTGATGCTGGAGATAACACCCAAAATTTGAAAATCAGGGTGCTAGTGAGAAATGTATGTTGAAATCTCAGGCAGGTTTATCTCCCCCAAAAAACACAGGACAAACAAAGCTGACCTTCAATCAGCATCAGGACTCGGACTACCCCAAAAGAAAACAGCCCCACCGGTCTGACGCTGCTTTGCACCTCCTGGTATGCACAGCTGTTTTTTTCTCTGCTCTGCTGACTGAGCAGAAATGACTCATATCACTGGGCAGCCGGCCAACGTGTTGTTGATCATCCCCCTACAGTTCTTAATGGGCACTGTAAACCCGGCACAAAGGATCACACCCTGAACCTGTATCTTTGTCAACACAGAAAGACGATGAATCACTCTCAGGGAAAACACCAATAAATACGACGTTCATAACAAGTAATCCGAATATGAGCCTCTTAAAAAAACCTCATAAAACAAAGGGACTCATTGAACTATCTTTATATAACAGAACAAGGAAGGGTTACAGTCCTGAGAGCGGTGATCCAGTGTGAGGTGCACCGGCTTAGACAGCAGACAAAAACAGTCACTGATAAAGTCTGATGTAACACATCATAGATGCTACAGCAAAGATTAGGAGATATTTGCAGCCGACATTCTTGCTGATGCCGGTTTAACTTCTGTCCTTCTCTTTTTCCGCTCTCTATCCTCTCAATCTGTAACCTTCCCCAGGATGTATTTTGATTGCTAAATAGGAGAGGGGATGTGATACTGCTATACTTTAGGGGCTGAGGAAGTGATACGGCCTAATCACTGCGCTCGGAACCATTTCGGCAGCGTCCAATTACTTCATTAATAGGCAATGAGCCCCGGTGCTGAATGGCAGAACAAAATGGCTGACAGAACCTCAATTGAGTGTGACATCACAGCGACCGCCACATGAATGTTTAATCCTTTATGAAATGTCCGTTTGATTAGGCGGAAACTCGATCACCTGGGCCTGCGTCCTCGTCACTCGTCATCACTGACTCGACATTTCCAGCAATTTCCGAGAGGACTTCAGGACATCGATGCTCCGTTTGACATTAAACAGCGGAGACAGTCGAGCAGGAAGAGAGAGAATATGGCATTTTATTAATACCTCCTCAAACTCTATTCTATCTACTTCTATCTTATATAATAGAATCTCACGGTGACCTCTCAAAACATGTAATGCTGATTCGGTGTTAAAACATTTTGGAACCGCACTGCTGAGATATTATTTGTACTCTCCTGTGCAAACTCCAAAACAACCAACCTCCTTACCAGGAGCCAATCAGGGCAAGTATGAATCACAGATTGAAGTGATATGATACCATATTCGCCGCCCTCGCTTTGTGCTCCCGTTCGCCCTATTTGTTCCTCACTGATGACCCATTTAGTTTTACTACCGCTGCAAGTTCAACTTCAAACAGCTGCCCGACATGAAGCACGGAGAACGTACACGGCGAGGCCGGCGGACTTTATGTATCAAAGGGGGAAGCGTACACAGATTCAGAGTACATGTGCACGCGTGCTGTCCTCTTGAGACGATACCCAGTGAGTTCCTCAAATATGAAGACACGAGCACATGACATCAGATCAGCAGTTTGTACTGTCCCTGACAACACGGGCCCGATGAAAACAATGCTTACCTCGGCACTTTATCCTCCATCTGAGTCACTCACATGTCTCACACAAGTAAATTAAAGTCAGTACTTTTTAAGCATTTATAAAATCTTATTGGATTTAATTAAATGGTAGTTTAACAGCTTTTAACTAACATTTGCTAAAATCACATTTTTTACAATCTCCCAATGGACTTCATAACCTTGACAGACGTGCGTGTGTGTGTATGTGTGTGTGTGTGTGTGTGTGTGAGAGAGAGAGAGTGTGAGTTATCCTTTGTCTAATGCCACAGGTAGAGTTGGACATATTTGCACTGTGGTTAATCTATAACAAGCCGGCAGGGCTAAGAAAAGAACCAACCAACAGCTAAAAATCCTCCTTATTCTTCCCCCTGTGGACCCGAGTTCAGCCTTAGTGTCTCACTAACTTCCAAGTGTCCGATATAATAAGGAGATAAGACGGCGGCCGTCTGCTGTATCACTGACTGACTATATTTCTGTTCCGAGGAACAACTTGTCCTTTTGCTTTTCGCATCAGAAAGCATTGTTTAATTCTTTATTGTTCATTGTTCCAGTGCTTCTGACAAGCTTCTGTTTACTGGGAGCAAGTGAGCATTAAGCGGCCTTATTAGTAGACACCATTGTGTTAAAGCGATGAGGAAGTGTTCGCGGTGTCGTCATGCTTCTAAGAAATTCATAAATATATGACAAAGTAAGTTGATAAGCAGATTCATGATTTATGCTCGCTCAGCAGAATTGGCACCGCGGCTTGACCGAGTCAATCTTACTGTGCATGTCCACAGTACTTGGAAATGAGGAAGGAGATGTCATGGCGAAGTGAAGTGTGCAGCTCCGGGACAATCACGCCAGAGTTCGGAACAATGCGGGTTGTTTGTGCATGTTTGTGATCACGGGTAAAGATAATTTACCTAGAAGGAGTTCGCTTCTTCTAGGTAAAATCTTGATTTGAATGCATTCATTTGTATGCAAGAGCAAATCCATAAGTAGTCACAACTGTTATTGGAATTTGGAGGCTACCCCTGCAACGAATGTATATAACCTTTAAAAGACGCTTCCCTCTTCAGTGATTATGTAACAGGTGGGGGTTAAAGAGGGCATCCGCGATGAATGTGAAGACAGAAGGTGGAAAGACTGATGAGAGAAGAGTGATAAAAGGTAAGAGGACAGAGAGCAGGATTATTTGACCAGTGTGCGGAGAGAAAGCACCCGTTCCTTATCATGGATAAGCAAACACCCAGCGCCGCTTGGAGTGACATCATCGTCCCAGAGAATCAATAACCAGCCACTTCCTGCGCAGTGGGAAAAATCGATGACTCCGTACACTAGATTACCTTTTTGTGCCCACTCACCTGAGGAGGCGCACACAAAACACACGCACAGTGCACACAACTAATGCACACAGTGTAATACAAAGCACATAAGGAGAGCATTAACAGAAACAGACCCACTGTCACATTTTTCACGGGAGAAGGGGATGAGTATGTGCGCGGCTGCGGTGCAGAGTCAGCCCATTATGGGATTAGCGGTCGCCGCAGAACGGTGTAGGCCTACTGTTTAAGTCTAAAGGGGATAAAGCTCTGCCAAATCAGATTTCTATCAGGTTTACCCAACAGACACACACATGCATGCACCTTAAAACACAGAGGAGTTTGGTTCGGGTCGAATCCAACAATCTCCCAGGTTCGCCTGCTTTCAGGAGGATTTGTCAACCGCTCTTGTTCCTGCCTGTTTTCTGCTCGATCTATTAGTTTGCAATAACAGCCGAGTTCAGGCTAAAATTGTAATAAAACTGAGTGTATGGAGTCCAACAGCATTTAAATCACACATTAAGACATTTGGCTTTGCTCAGAGAACTCCTCGTAAATGTTGTTATTCATAAACGGGTGTCTGGTATGTGGTCGGCGCTTTAAGCACCATTGACAAAACTCGAGCTGGATGTGTTTAAAAGATTGTTTCTGCTATGTAGAAAAAAAATTAATCGCTCCCGGATTGTTTTCCTCTTTAAATGTCGGGGGATGAAAAGTTCAGCAATCGTGGGCACGGCTCTCTGATTGCTGCTTCCCCCTCCATCTGGCGTGTGCGTGTGTGTGTGCGTGTGTGTGTGTGTGTGTGTTTGCCACATGTCCAGCCCGTTCGAAACAAAGACAAACACGACGAGCACAGTGTGTTAACCTCCCCAGGTGGATAAGACGAAGACGAATTTCATTACCGAATGCAGTACTGAACATTTCCCTCCGTGGGGGGAGAGATGTGTGGTTAGCCACTCTAAGACTTTCAGTATTGTTCTAGGTGAGCGTATAACAAGACAGGAACAACAAGCCACAAATGACAACCTTCTCTCCTCTTCGCTACCGGCTCACCTGGGGTGCCGTCTGTCTGTCTGACCACGTCCTACCGAGACTCCAAATGCCACAGAGAAAGACCTGTGTTGTACCAGGAGGGCTTATGAGTAACGACGGCCACCAATAGGCCCCTGATTTATATTTATGTATTCTCCATGACTGCAGGATTACTGGTCACATGTACAAAAAGCCAAATAAAAACACAACATTAATACCCTCACAAACAGGCAGTTAAGGACTGTATACTCTAGATATGAATGTGTTGACTGTGTGCAGCTAATATTTTGTTTCAGACGAGCTTCACCTGACCTGCCCCCTCCACCTCCCTAATGATCGTTTTCCCAACTTGTTCATGACGGCCTGGTGATGAGACTGCTTGAACAATACTGGCATATGTGTCATATTCTTTTGTCTGGAGAGGAAATCTATTCTGCACATGTGCCAGAGCAGGTTTTGGCCTTAACCTATGAGTCTCTGAGCCACCAGTGAACCACCTGCAGGGCAGAGTCGGCTCGCACCGCACCGAAGACTGTCCTGCTGTGGGAGGGTGCGTTCTCCGAGGGACTCCCACAGGAAGGCTGCACACAATACTTGGCTCTCCTTTGCGGTAGACACACAAACTCGTGCACATTCACTGCACAGGGGCGCACACACACACGAGAGATTAAGAGAAACTTCAATACACACACATAAAAGGAAAGAATACAATCCTTCTTGCACTTGTTAAATGCAACAAACACACACACATGGTCTAAAGCAGACAAAGGACAGTGGAACTGTGCCATAAAGGAAGGCTGTTGTCCAGTCACTGGGCAACTGGGGCAGCAGATGGTCATCTTCCCTTCCACCAACCAGCCAGAAGAGAGAGGGGGGGGGGGGGG
>CAAKHC010009918.1:4336-19467 GCA_901007825.1 Macroramphosus scolopax | reverse complement strand
GACATCTTCTACAGTCAGCAGCTCCTCTCGGGAGCAGATAGTGTTTGTGTCGTCCTGTTGACAGACGAGCACTCGGAGAGCAGAGACCTCCACCAAACCTCATGGAGATAATCCATGTTTTTAGCTTCGTTTAACAAATGTTATCACTTCTTCTTTGGCTCTTGTTAAACTCTAGTTTGTGTGTTTTACAGACGAACCACAGACAGACAGACGACCTTTGTTTGTGTGAGTAATAAAGACACAAGGAAGTGAAACGGTACAATCGGTTGTAGTCAGACGGATCGGAAGTCTCAGCAGAAACTGGCCACTTCTTTACACATCAGATGAGGAGAAGCTGAGTCACTGACTTAAGTCAATATTCCTCACCCACTTAGAGATTCTATTGACTCATGCCCACTGTGTGTGTGGTGTGTGTGTGGTGTGTGTGGTGTGTGTGTGTGTGTGGTGTGTGTGTGGTGTGTGTGTGGTGTGTGTGTGGTGTGTGTGTGGTGTGTGTGTGGTGTGTGTGGTGTGTGTGGTGTGTGTGTGTGTGTGGTGTGTGTGTGTTGCATACCTAGAATCAGCTGCCGTCGAGGAGTTCTGCAGCTTGTTCCTGTGCGTGTTCTTGCTGCGCCTGCTGGAGGTGATGACGATGGGCTGCGAGCGCTGCAGCGGTGGAGAGCTGATCACCAGAGGAGCCAGCGTCAGGGTGGAGCTGCCCAGCAGTGTCTCTGCTCCTCCCGAATCGTCATCATCCTTCGTCTCTGAACCGTCAAACACTTCCGTCCAGGACCCGGTGACCTCCATCATGTTACCTGAAGGACGAGGTCATGTCGTGATCAACAACTCACTGAGCAGACGTGGAGGAAGTCCTACAACTGGACCGTTCAAAAGTATTAGAACGTGGCCGTGCATGCTCTCATCATTGCTACATGTTTCCCACATGTTCAGCGTGCCTTTGTGCATCTGTTGTCTTAGTGTTGCTATGCCGACCGTGTGGCAGGTGATGAGGAACACGTGTGGCAGGTCCTGTTATCTTCCACACAGCGCGGAGGATGATCGTCATCTACTGTTGTAGACGACAGCAAACACAAATACCCAGCATGCAATAGTTTGTGGTTAAAACACGGGCAGGTGAGCAACCGTTTGTGTGAACAGGTGGATGAAGTCTGGAGCTGCCGCGGCGCCGCGCGGTCACGCAAACACACGACGGGAAAACATGCCGGTGTCGTTTTATTGATCAGATTGATAGATCGACTCATGATTGTTGAATATAAATAAATAAGGTTCATGAATCACCAAAACTGTTGCCAGTTTAAGGTTTTACGACCAGTGTGATGTCATCAACTGATTCCTGAGCAGGTAACTCGTCTTCATTACTGGATCAGATGGTGATTTTATTGATTCATTGATGAATAGTTTGGTCAGAAAATGAAACTGATATGAACCTGCAGAAACTGAATCAAGTATGTTTGTCTAATTTAAAGTCAACGTACACGTAATAACATAAGAAGTGATCGATCGGGCGATTATTGCCATTGGTTAGATAATAGTAAAATACTTTAACCAATAATCGATATCTACCCTCAGGAGGCCGATCAGCAGATAAAAGTCTGCAAGGTCATTAAATTATATTTCACTAATATACAAATCTGTTATCAGAGAGTCGACCGATCGCTTGTGATCAACTGGTTGATCATCTGTTTTTGTATAAAAAAAAGTTAGAAAGTTTTATTTCAATTATTTTTATTCATTCGTTGATCTTTTGTCAATTTTTTTTGTTCACAATAACTTTCAGAAAATGTTTTCCACAGGTTTTATTTTAATTATAATAGATGATGTTATTCAAAGTAACTTTTCTTTCACCAGTTTTTATTTAGTTCATCATTTGTTTTTCGTTGACTGATGAAGTTCAGTGATCGTCAGCAGGAACAATAACACTGTTCAATAAAGTGGATTTCATTCGGTGCTCCTGTCCATCGGTCGATTATCAGCTCTGATCACAGAGCCACGTGACATCGGCTCCATGTATCGGCCCTCGACCTCCCGGCTCGCCAAGTATCAGTCAACCACTAATGATAAGACACGAACACCTTTGTAGGTGAGATAAAGGGACAGTGCGTGTTCTTTCAACAGTTCTTCACTTTCAGCTTCTTCTTGCTGATCAGATAACTGCTGACCATCAGATCGATCAGTATCGGCTCGCTGTAAACTGAGTGGTGGAGGGAACCTCTTGTTCTGACTCCTCACTGAGATCAACACGGTTCCTCTGAAACAACGACGTGCTGCTGGGAAGGAAAACAAACTCACCATCAACACTTAAAGTTCCACGTAAGGAACGTGAGGTTGTTGGTTTTAATCCGACACATTAAGTGTGGTTTCTTTAAACAAGGCGGCCACGTAACGTAACTCCTGAAATCCAAGCTGACACAGGTGTAGCTGCGGATCTCCGCCAAACTCTCCTACTGAAACTGCAGAAAGTGACTCACCTGTCCGCCCCGAGGCTCCGGCCCACATTATTACATCCTCATTAAACTGACACTGAGGCCAAATGAAATTCGGCTGCCTTTTTATTCTAAATGAACTTCTCGTTCGCGGTGAAAGCAGCCTGCTGGTTGGAAGAGGAAACGTTTTTTACGAGCCTACCTGGAGCTGTTCTCGGCCTTGGCAGGTCTCAGCTGTCAGCCATCATGTTCATCTCTCAGCCGAAGCTGAGCTGAGTGATTTTATGATAAATAGCAACCAAAACGACCGCAAAGTGCCAGCAACATTATCAGGTCAGAGAGGGGGAAGGGGGCGGAGTCTGAGCGTCAGGTGTGCAGGTAGACCCGCCCCTCTGCCTTCCTCACTGCTGCGGAGGGTTTTTTTCTTCAGTTGAAATGTCACACAGAAAATGCAGAAACTGTTTTCATAATGAACAAGACAAAATTATATATATTCTGTATATATTTGTTTGATAACCCGGATGATGATTCTTGATTACAGAATAAATTCAATGGAAGGCGCGTCCACGTGTGGCATTCATGGCGGTTTGTCTCCACCTGGTGGTGAATGTTAATATCAGGTTAACCTGACGTGCAGTTTCATCTCACCTGAGTAAAATATAACCATCCAGAACCTTTCTTCAACTTCTAGAGTGTTTTTTATTATTATTTTGGCGTGCTCTGCTCCTCAGGTGATTTATAAAGAATGTTTACTTTTAATTAGTTGACCTCGTTGTCAACAGTCAACAGATGGAACACAGGTGGAACTAATTTAAGATATTAAGGCACCATTCCATTTAGTGGGTCATTAATTACACCTGTCTGATTGGCTTTGATACACTAATTATAATAATTAGAATTAGTTTGAGTTCATTTACTTGAAAGAGATTCATTCATTCAGATTGTTAGAATACTTATTGTGTGGGTGTGTCGTGACCCCGGCTGCTACAGGCAGCAGGTGAAGGACCAGCATGCACCCGGGAGTTTTCTTGTTTTATTACCAGAGAAAAAGAAGCAACAAGAGTCCATCTTTTATTTGCTTTTTAATGTTGAAGGAATAAACCTGCAGAAAATGTGTTGACACCGACATGTTTTCCTGCTTCAGTTCCTCGTCATGTTTAATAGTCTCTATACGTCCCTAGAGACGGTTCCGTGTGGATCCATTAGGTTCATTCCTTATAGAGCCAGATGGTGTCCTGCACGTGGTCGGGAGTTCATTCTTTCACGTTCACACATCTTCTGAGATCTTGAGTTTGTCAAACATGTGGTCAGCAGTCAGCTGACCTTGTTAGTGTAAATCTATAATTCTCTCTATGGTCCATAAACATATGAACTTCTTGTATGTATATTATTTGATGTCTTTTATTTGGACATGCATTGGATTGAGGAGATTCTATTGTTTTACTGTTTGTCTCTTATTGTCGAGTGTTTAAGGAAACTGATCCTGATGTCAGACTTCCAGCAGAAGAGTTTGTATCAAACAGACGTCACATTCAAGAGAAGTGTTGGATCAAATCATGTTTATTAATGTGTTCAGGAAATCCCCACAGAAACAGTTTACAGCGGAGCTTACAGATTTACAATCATTCTTGACAGAAGTGCCAGCTTGAACCCCCTCGGTTTAACACAGAGGACCCTGCTGAATCTCACAACCAGTTAACTGCACACCTTTTTCCCTCCACGGGCCTACCGCCAAGTCCTTCAGCTCACCGGCGAGCTACTGACAGAGTACTTGTTGTGTTGGTCTTTCATGAAGTATGCAGAGCTGTAACGTGGAGTAGCCTGTAAACACACGGACACGAGAACAACCTTTCAGTCTGAACTATTCACAGCTAAAGAGCCTTCATATTTGGTGCCAATCCTTCATCCCAACCGTGGACCAAAGACAGCTGGATGCTTTCAGATTTCAATGTAAATCTGCCGAACCGTTGTTGGTGAGAGAGAAAAAAAACGCCTCAACACTGAAATGCAGTTGAAGCCCTCAGAAATACTTTCAGGAGTTGTCAAACTGCTCGAATGCATTTGGTTCCGCAGTCATAGTACAAATAGAAATGCTAAATCTAGTTACAGGAAGGAAAAAAAAACATGTAACATCTCTTACAGGAATAACGTGAAGCTTGTGAATGAATCAGGACACCGGTTAGTGAAATGCCCAAACACCTTGAATTTGACCCACGTGACAGAATGATTCTCGTTACTGAAGGTCGTCAAAGATTCCAATGTAGTCCGGGGAATTTCATGCCAGCAAATATTTCTAATCCACAAGAACTGCATACGCTCACAGATGCTAATTTAAATTTAACTTTAAGATTGTTGGCTTGCCTTGTGCTTCACGGTCTCACTACGTGTGTGTGGGGGGGAGGAGGAGGGAGAGGAAGGTAGTGTTCATCGGAGAACCATTTTTAAGAATAATCTGTCATATTCCAATATAATAATAATAATAAAACAAACAGCATGACGACACCAGAGGGTGGGTGGGTTCTTCTCCTGTTCTCTGTTTTGTGATTTGCTTCGACCTGATACAGGTTAAGATGCAATTTACTGAATCTCTTACTGGTGGGTCTCAAAATCAGAAGGGGTTCAAATGAACATCTAGCATTCAATCTACACTGGGTGAACATTTCTACTTAACAGATATATACTCTACAGCGAGGGGGGGAGGGTTGCACCCTTGCTCTTTCTTTGCCGTATGAAATGCATGCGCCCTCTGGAGAGTAAGGGTGGGGAGAAGGGGGCCGTGCAAGACTGAGTGGGGGCAGGCGGAGCGGAGCAGAGGCTGAGTTTGGTGGATGGAGAAGGGGCTTGAAAACCAGACTGCTGATTCCACAGGAGGTGTAAAAGGCACGCCAGGGTTACTCTCAATCCCAGCCAACATACAGAGACGCCTTCACACCCACACATACTCGCTGAACACACAAGGTAAACACACGCTCACGCACGCAAGCAGCACAGGCTAGAGCCCCGAGAGTACTGACGAGGGATGAAGGGAGGAAGCAGGAGGAAGGGAATGAAGGAAGTTCTTGAAAGAAAGAGCCGGGGTTGAAATTTGGGTTAGATGGGAGCGAAGGAGCCTGGATCCGGTGCTGCCACTGTGTTGAAACAGAAAAAATAAACAACAAACAAAAATCAAAACTGGTGGAATGGATCATTTCTGGTTCTTCAGCTGGTTGGAGAGCCAGTCCAGGCCCTCGTACAGGCCGTCGCCGCTGGTGGCGCAGGTGGCCTGGATGTACCAGCTGCGCTGACGGAGGGCGTGCAAGCCCAGCTTGTCTGTGATCTCTGCAGCGTTCATAGCGTTGGGGAGATCCTGGGGGAGGAAGACACAGTCTGTCAGATGACACGTCTGCAGTCCTCCATGATGGAGGGAACGTTAAAAAAAAAACACCTCACCTGTTTATTTGCAAAAACGAGAAGCACGGCGTCTCTGAGCTCATCCTCGGCGAGCATTCTGGACAACTCCTCCCTCGCCTCGTTCACTCTCTCCCTGTCGTTGCTGTCCACCACGAAGATGAGCCCTGAGAACAAAAGCAGCCGTGATTCATCTCTGACACAGACTGGATATGTGACTGCTGTTTGCTTCATTGATGAGGAATTCTGTAAGATTGTTGCAGCCGCTTCACGAGTCGCTTCTTCACCAAGAGAGACGTGACAGTTGCAGGTTTGTGTTCAACACCTTCATGACGAACGCCACAACATTTTCTACCTTGTGTGATCCTCTGTTAGCAGTTAGAGGGACGCAAAAGAAACGAGTAAACAAAGGCTGTCATGGCAGGTGTGTATGTGTCCGCCTCTTTAGCAAATAGCTCATCATCTCTGCAGCTCACCAAAGTTATTTTTGGCTCATTGCAACAGCGGATGAAGTGGACACGGAGAACATTAGCACTTGCTCTCACTGCTGCAGCAGCAGCATCTGTACGCAGCCGCAGTGCTGGCTGTCTGTCAGATTACAGAGTTCTTAGAGTTAAATAAATCCAATCCCAAGTTACAGATGTTTCTGCTTTTGACTCAGAGGCCGAATCTGAACCCCACCAACTTATTAGAACTTAACGGAATTGAGCTGGAATAATTTATTCCAACAGATGATGTTTCGTTGGTGAAGACATATTTAGGACCAAGGACGTCTCCTTGTGGGCAGTTGCAAATTTCACTTGCTACATTACATTTAATCTTCCTTCATTTGGACTAACAATAATGCTGTATCTTGTTTGTCCCACAGCAGTCGGGGTTACCCTGATCTGCCATCATACAATATGATGATACAATCAGAATTATTTATGCGAGCCTTTAAATTGAGAAAAAATATGTCATCTTGTGAAAGTAATGATGTCTTTTGTTCAACATGTAGAGGAGTTGGCTGGAATCTGTCAGCACTACATCGGATCATCAGAGAGGAGACGTTCTGCTGTTTATTTCGATGTGCAGTATCATCTGTGACATTCTGGACTTCAGGACCGATTCAACCGAGCAGTGTGCAGCCTGAAACTATGATCAGGTCGGATGTAAGTTCAGAGGATTTTGTATGAAGCTGCTCAATCAGCTGAAACTACTGTACTTATTTTTGTAAATCTATTACAAAAGATGAGTTGAGCATTTACCTGCAGGTTACATCATTAGTGGGAAATACGAGTCAGATTTATCTCATATGTTCTATAGACAGATTACATTTCAGGAAATAGAATGACACAATAAGCCCCTTGAGAGTGGAACAATGGTGGATGAGTCACTGCCTTTAACATCATCTTTTATGCATCAACGAGGCCACCTATGGGCAGTAACACTCTACTGCCAGCAGAGACTAAGTCCCCCTCACCTTGAGTGTTCTGGAAGTAGTGGCGCCACAGCGGCCTGATTTTGTCCTGACCACCCACATCCCACACTGTGAAGCTGATGTTCTTGTATTCTACAGTTTCAACATTAAAACCTGGGCAGAAAAAGAGAAACACAGAAGGAGTCAGTTTCTTCTGAATGTGGACGCTTGGACCTGCAAAGACTTGATAAACATTCATATCCAACCCTCCATGCATGAACATTTCTAAACTACAATTGAAATCTATTTCTTTTCCGTACAAACCCAAATGTTCAGGCGCAAACTTCTCAACACACAGATCCACTTTCATTTCGATTATACTTCTTTAGTGTGCGACTTCTTCTAATTTCGTGCACAATTGATTGTTTAAAGCGACATTTAGCAGACGGAAATCACACCATATATTAATAAATGAAGAGGAATTTTGGTGGAAATCTAATTTGATTGACTACCAATATTTGGGCGATGGATCAGTACGAGCATTAAATGGTAAGGAAGGTGAAATAAAACAATGTTACCAATGGTGGGAATGGTGGTGACTATCTCTCCAAGCTTCAGTTTGTACAGGATGGTCGTCTTCCCGGCAGCATCGAGTCCGACCATAAGAATCCTCATCTCTTTCTTGCCAAACAGGCCCTTGAATATGTTCGTGAATACATTCCCCATGGTGACAATGCTGTCAAAGTAGATAAGAAAAATTAGGAGAGTCACATCTCTTTAGATATCTGAGGCAGATTAACAGAAATATGTTATCACATTGTCATTTTATTTATCTAAGTTTATGACCTCGCTCAGGCCTTCTGCAGGTAAAGTGCATTGAAGCTTAGTTTGTCATTCATTGTTTTAAAGAAGTGGATGTATTAAATTACCTGCGATACATTTTTTATTTAAAATAACAGACAGAGCAGACACACAAGATCATTAGTGTTACATAGATATGCATTTTTTCTCAATGTATTGATGTTCATAAGATTAAAAAAACTACCAGCAGTAGGATATCGGGATCAACTTAACACCTCTGTCGATCACTTCAACGGTTTCAGGTCGAGAGGCCAAAAGAGGAGGACGCGACAGGAAAAGTCAAGATCCCCCAAATAATTCCCGATCCGTCAGTAAGAATAGAATACTGACAGAATAATAACTATCATTGTAGATCAGCTCATAAAAAACCAGAAAGGTCAGTTTTCGGTGCAGTGAATTGTAATGCAACATGGTGGCAGCACAGATGTTTATCTGCCTGTTAAACGTTCCGGTTGATCGCGTTCGGTCACCTAACACCGTCAAACATGAGCTAACGTTTTCCTGCATTCCTTCGACATTTTTCCTCATAACTCGCGCTCACTATTCAAGCTGATGAACGCCGTTTGACTGGTGGCACCTGCCCGGTGAGCCCGGACAAACCGAGCCGCAGATAAGAGAGGCCTGTTCCGGCTGGCTCTCTCCCCTGTGGACTAACGGCTGGGATATAATGTTCCTGTGTGTGGGAGCCGTCACAAGACGTTAGCATGCTAACAACACCCCGACCTTAGCAGAAGGCCTACAAAACCGACTCTCGGTAATTCGTGTTGGGTGACCGTAAAATGAACCGTACCAGGTATATGGAACCGGTCCTCCCTAAACGTAAATTCGTGAATGGTGGACGTTGTTTGAGCTGGCCTCTCGAAGCAGATTAGCGGTAGCTTGACTAAGGGCGGATGCTTCATCTAGTTAGCTCGCTGCTAGCGGGCGACACTAACGTCAAACGTTACGATCTTAAGAGCCCAGTCATACACAATACAATATCCGAAGTCAACATGTTTAACGGTGACATGTAAAGAAAGAAAAAGACGTTTGTGAAAGTATAATCACGTCGCTAAGAGAGAACTCACATCGACAGCTTTCCGATATGTTCGTTCCAGGAACTGGCTAGCCGAGCTGCTGCTAGCTAAATGCCGCGTCACAGTAAAGACAGAACACAGTGACGTCATGCTAAACGCCGAATAAAACGAGTCGTTTGAACAGAGCGGCATTCATGTAACATGATATGACATTTTAGAAGCAAAATGAGACAGTTTGTAGTAAATATTACCTTCACAAAGACTAGCTTCTCGATCTTTCTGTTATCTTACGCTGTCACTCCAAAATGGCGTCTTGCGCAACCGGGTATACACCGGCGTACGAGCGCTTCCCACTATCAATTCTGATCCAATCACAGTGCGCATAGTGTAACTGAAAATCCGCCCCTGTCACGTTGCTGTCCAATCACAGCGCGAGCATATCGCTGCGTGCACATTGCACAAAATGTCGAGGAAGTGCAGCAAACAGAAGAGTCCCAGTTGTAGTGACTGAACTCTGAACGGGTCTGCTGCTGAAGGAGGTTTATTGTAGAGGAGCTGAGACTCTACCTGTTCATGTGGCGGTGCGAGGACTCTTCACCTGTATCTCTCCACGATTAAACATACTTTCCACCTCACTACCTTTTCCACAAACAGGTGCATTTATACACTGAAATCAAGTTTCTTTTAGTCCTGAAAAGTGAGTGTCCTGAAAAGTAAAGTCAGAAGTGGCAAAATGTCGTTATAAGCTTTTTGTTGATGTTTTAATGGCATGAGAACAATCATGTTCTACTTAAGATGGAAAACTCTCAACACAAAAGAATGTGTGGAAGGCTGTTCTTCATGTTTGTGTCATTCGGATCCATTGAGGGGAATCTTGCAGCTGCCAGGCTTCAGACGTGGTGGGACCAGTTCTCCAGAAATATGTTGCTGCGTTCAGAAAACAGGAATGTTCAAAATCACATATCGGGTGTCCAAGTACGACAATGTGATACGATCTTATCAACAGGTAGAAAACAAGGTGTCAGATGTTTCCTGGTGTGTTTAGTTTTTAATGATACACCTGAACAATCGTGTCACCGAGTTTGATTGATAGATGTCGGTTGTGGTTACAGGCCATGGTGACATGTCTGCAGGGCAAGCGCAGCCACAAAGAGAATCTTTGTTGATCTCTTCATCAGGTGTTCTGTCACAACAGACAAGAAGCTTCATATCCAGCCACAGACACATGCCGGTGATTGAGAGTTGGCTCTCAGAGACGGAGCATCCCTCAACAGAAGTGGGAAAATCTTTAGCTTTACTGCTCATCCTGTTGGAGAGGAGCCGGAGCCAATCACAGCTGACCTCAGGCAAGAGGCGGGGTCAGCCTGGACTGGACGCCTGTCAGTCACAGGCCTGACAGCGAGACAGATAACCGATCACACGTGAGGACAATCGAGCGTCTGCAATGAAACCGTCTGGTGTTGTGGTGTGTGGGAGGAAGATGGAGTACCTGGAGGAAACCACGAGGGTAACATACAGACTCCGTACAGGTGGACCACAGAACACCACTGCTCCACTGACAAGGTTCATATTGTACAATCACATCCACCTGAATGACGTGTCTTTGCCTGTTTATGTTGCTCGTTCTGATCTGCGGTGGAGACGGGACGCCTGGCGAAGATCTGAGACATCCAATCGAAACGAACATTAAAAAGTTTTGGTTTGACTTTGGTTTAGTTTTGGCTTCATGTTGAAAATCAACCGCATCACTTGATCTGAGACGCTCTGTGGGACAGTTTGACCTCCGACATCAGGATGTCCGACTCTTCTTCTGTGTGGAACAAAGCTGTCGGAGACAATAAACGAAGGATGAAACAATAATCAGAAGCACAGCAGCTTATTCTTTATTCAGATATAAAATGTCACAAATATTTGAGTAGTGAAGTGTTGATGGCTCGTTGTGCAGAGTGACCAGAGACATGCAGGAAACATCTGACAGAAATATAGAATCAGTTGTTATGAAGAGCTTCATCTCCAACCCCAAACCAGCAATCTGTCAGAGTAAATGTTCTCGCTACACTAACGCAGCAGTTTGGCGTTGGGGACCACGTTCGATGCCCGTTACCGCCCACTGCTGGGAACAGAATCCACGCTCGGCCTCATCAAAGTGCTGATTTAAACTCAAACCGGTTGTAGAAACACGTCAACAACAAGTTATTGTTCACTGGAGGGAACCGTCAGCGTCAGTCTCGTAGTTCCAGCTTGCCGTCCCGGACCCTCCACCTCCAGCGGGGACATCTGTCCGGAGCCGGGACACAGCGGAGCCACAGGCAGGACTCCCGGATCTCCTGGTCCAACGGCACCGTCTTCCTGTCCAGGGTCTCCAGTGTGAAGGGTTTCCCTGAGATCTGCACGCAGACGCGAAGCAACAATACACATTTATAATTCTCAGTCGTGACAGGAGCAAAGGTCAGATATCTGCCGATAGGGCCGATATCTATGTACATATATAACTGCATCATTTCCACACACACCTGACAGGGAAACCTGACAGCGATGCCACTCTGTCTCCTACCTGATCACTGATTCCCACGGCGACATGGCCGACCTTGACCTGCTGGCGTTCCCGGATCCTCAGACACTCGCCCTGAACGTTCTCGATCCAGATGTCCACGCCTGCGACGGTCCAAGCAGACAGAAGATGAAGCCAGAAGTCGTCAACCGTCTCATCTCATTGATAAATTCTTTTTACCGTCAAAGCAGCTGGAGGACGGCTGATGTTCCGACGCCAGCCACTCCAGGCGCCCGTCGGTCTGACTGTTGCAGGAGGAGAAGACCCCGGAGCTCAGGTCGTCGGACGAATGGTCCTGAAGACGGAGAGGAATTCCAGTTTTGCAGGGTTTTTGATTTAAAGTGAGAGTTAGAACACACACACACATCCGTGGATACACACCCTGTCCGAGGCATCGACCAGCGAAGTGTCTGAGCAGCTGAAGCAGGACGGAGGGTCGTCTCTGGGCTCGGGGGACGGGGTCAGGACTGTGGTGCCCACGGCAACACCTGGCGAGACAACAGGAGGAGACATGGAGACATTAATGTCTGTCACACTATCTGTTGGGATCAGCTGCTCCGTCAGACGGTTCCAGGTGGAGCTTGTTGTGCATCGTATGAGATGTCGTGATAGAGTCGGTATCTAACGAGCTGGGAGCAGGACAGGCTCATACTTGTCTCTGTGGAGACGACGTGTGCGTCCTATTGGACCATTAAAGCTTCGGGGACGGTGTATCCCGGCCGACTCACCGTCTCGGAGGGACTCCAGCTCCGGGTCGGACCCCCACGAAGGCTCATTTCTCTGTTGGCCTTTTTGCAGCAAAGGGAAAAGTCCTCTCAGAGCACGGAGGTATTCTGTGGAGGCAGAGGAGTCCCACTCCTCCTCTTCATCATCTCCCTCCTCTTCCCAATCTCCCTCATAGTCCTTATCAGCTTTCAGCCACTTCTGCTGAACGTCTTCCTCCTCCGCCATGTAGATGTCCACCTCGGACTCGGAGCCGGCGTCCCACTCGTCTGCGGTGACGTCGTCCCGCAGTGACCTCGGCCGGGATTCCCTCGTCAGAGAATCCGTGTCCACTTCCGAGACTCGATCTGAGCCGTCGTCCTCGCTGTCATCGCTGTCCTCGTCCACCGCAGACGTTCTCCAGGAGCTCACCCAGTGCATTGTGGGTGCTAAGGCTGCAGTCGCCGGGCCGGCGGGAGAGACGGGGTCCCCGGGTGAAGGAGAGCAGGGGCCGACCTCACTGCCGACCTCACTGCTGACCTCACTGATGACCTCACTGCCGACCTCACTGCTGACCTCACTGCCGACCTCACTCCGGATGGCTCCAGGATTCAGCCTCTGACAGGCGGCTGTGATGGAGCGAAGACTCAGACCTCCAACTGGGGAGCAAAGGATGGAGATCCCAGTCAACATGAATACAATTATTGTTAGTAGTTGTCTTTAAACTCTCCTGTTTGTGTCAGCCGGCTGAGGGGGCGTGTCAGTGTTTCTCTCATGGTTAGCAGTCTAAATTATCACTCGCCGTAATACTGAGCAAGAACGCTTCGTCCTGCAGCCGAGGAAGGACGGCTGCAGGATGACGTCCATGTCAAAGTAAAAGTTACTTGTTGCAGGAGGACAGAGTACAGAGTAGGAACAGGAAGTTCAGCTGCTCTCTGATGTTATTAGCTGGTTACGGTGTTGACCTGCACCAGATCACATGGACCCACAACAGGGTAACGACAGGGACAAAGGTTCAACGTTGGGCCCTTCAGACCCCCCAACCTCGGGAAAATAGGTTTTAAAGAACTACCAGAATCCTCCTGTAATATCCATCAACCTGCTCGCAGGGCTTTGGTGGTTTTCCTCCTGAGCTCCTTCGCAGACGCTCGTCTGTCCGGGTTCTTCTGCAGTCCGGCCCGGAACACCTTGGCTGTGAAGTTATTGCAGTTGGATGGAACCTCCCACAGAGGGGGGGGCTCGTTGACAATCTGACACACACACACACACACACACACACACACACACGACAAGCAGTGTGAGAACATCTCAATGAAAGGTGCACAAACATGGAGCTGTCCAACCAGGTGTCCTCACGTGGAGACACAGCGGGGGGGAGTAGTAGCGCGTCCACGGCCGCCGTCCGTTCAGCATGTGCAGCAGCATGCAGCAGCTGCTCCACACGTCGGCCTTCGTACCGAGTCGGTCCCCTCGCGCCACCTCCGGCGCCATGTGGGTCTCGGTTCCCGGGAAGGCAGCTCCTGCAGGGACAGTAGATCCAGTGTTTACACCTTGATGACCCTCAGATATAACCTGCTGTTTGTATTTGCATGCTATGATATTAGAACGAGTCGTCCAGGAGGAGTTTGTCCTCCTCAGTTATGTGATCAATGATCATTTTGTCACAAACATTCATCTTCTGATAGAATTCGTTGCTTCCTCCTGCAGAGCTGTCTTACCCCTGAAGGCCTTGATGCTCCGCCCGGCGTCATCTAACGTCTCTGAGAGTCCAAAGTCACAGAGGAACGTGTCCCTGCAGTCCGCCGACAGCAGCACATTGTCAACTGGAATAAAACCAACACGCAGGATTCAGAGAGACGGCCTGTTTTCATTGGTGCTGGTTATCAAACAGTCGAGGGAGGAGGCTGTCGGAGCGACGGGGCGACACCTTCAGACCTTCAGACACCTTCAGACACCTTCAGACACCTTCAGACACCTTCAGACACCTTCAGACACCTTCAGATACCTTCAGACACCTTCAGACACCTTCAGACACCTTCAGACACCTTCAGATACCTTCAGACACCTTCAGACACCTTCAGACACCTTCAGACACCTTCTGACACCTTCTGACACCTTCAGACACCTTCTGACACCTTCTGACACCTTCAGACACCTTCTGACACCTTCTGACACCTTCAGACACCTTCAGACACCTTCAGACACCTTCAGACACCTTCAGACAGCACGAGGAAACATCTCCAAAAATAAAGCGTGCACACACTTCCCACTCTGATCTGGAGGCTGGTTGATGGATGAACCTGCTCAGGGAGAACCGAGGACAATGGAGGAGCCTAATTTGAGCAGGCCTGCTCGATCCTCTGAGCGGGGATTACTGAGGGTTTAGGGGTGAGGTGTCAGTTCGGGATTAGGGACCCTGATGCCAGCTGACAGTGGGACCAGCAGCGAGAGGCTTTACTGGCCACTAAGTGCTGCTGATGACGTTAAATCCATCGCGGCAGGAGGCGATAAACAAGCTGGAGATGAATCCACCACCGATAAGCATGTCGGGGGGAATCGATCCAAATCAGTGAGCAAACACTGAGACACCTTTAATCTATAAATACAATATGGTCAGGTTGAGTCTAATGTAAACTAAAGTATCAGTATAAAAATGCACATCTTCATATAAAAGGGTTCATTTCCTGTTTATGTATCAGGAGGTGACGTTGGTTCGACTGTTAGCAGGATTATACAAAAACTATCTGGCTGATTATTACCAAGCTTGTTGGGGGGGGGGGGGGGGGGGGAAC
>CAAKHC010009915.1:23712-42686 GCA_901007825.1 Macroramphosus scolopax | reverse complement strand
TACAGCTCATAAGCCCCGCCCACTAATGTCATGAGTCATGATGTCACATTGAGACGGAGGTGAACAACAGGGTCCACAGCTTTGCTAGACAAAGGATTAACACACACCCCAAAACACACACACACACACACACACACACACAGGCATGTTGATGTTAATTTGCATGAACGCACAAAGAATAAACCCAAAAATACTCACACAGATTGGCCTGAATATGCATGAATACACACACATTTAGCAGGAGGGTGTGTGTGTGTGCGTGCGTGCGTGCGTGCGTGCGTGCGTGCGTGCGTGCGTGCGTGCGTGCGTGCGTGCGTGCGTGCGTGCGTGCGTGCGTGTGTGTGTGTGTCCATGCAAAACATTCTCGTTCCCGATCTCGTCACTCGTCGGAGTTTTTGCATCACTTTCTGAGTCTCTGGCTGTTCAGCTTCGACCGACGACCTGCGGGTCGTCGTGCCTCCCGGCTGCAGGCAGCGAGCCTGGAGGCACGACGACCTGCAGTCTGCAGGTCGTCGTGCCTCCCGGCAGGTCGTCGTGCCTCCCGGCTGCGGGTCGTCGTGCCTCCCGGCGGGTCGTCGTGCCTCCCGGCGGGTCGTCGTGCCTCCCGGCTGCAGTCTGCAGGTCGTCGTGCCTCCCGGCTGCAGGTCGTCGTGCCTCCCGGCGGGTCGTCGTGCCTCCCGGCTGCAGTCTGCAGGTCGTCGTGCCTCCCGGCTGCAGGCTGCAGGCAGCGAGCCGGGAGCCACGACAACCTGCAGTCTGCAGCCTCCAGTTGCATTTTTTGGCCTTGCACATGCAGAAAATGTGAGATTTCAAAGCCAGAAAGCCACTGAACAGACACATATATGTGTGTGTATGTGTGTGTTTATGTACTCGTACTTGCTGGCCTGAGACTCTTCCTTTGGGCTTTGAAGCCAATATTGACATGGATCCGGCCGCCGACTGTTCAATCATGCACACGTAAGACTGAGACACGTAGAAGCTCCAGACTCCAGACTGTGGAGAGAGATGTTCGGCCAAACACAAATATTCCTCTCATATCTTGGCCTCTTCAGCGTCCCTGACAGCACCCCCCCCCCCCCCCCTTCTTAATCCGCCTTGCATCATCAGGGCGTCAACATACTTTCTTTGCAGTAACCTGAAGTTTAGAAGCTTCATTCATGCATATAAATCCATGTATGTGACTCTGTGTAGGGCTGCATGTTGGCTGCAGTCCTTATATGGACAATTACATGCAAACTCTCTCAAAAAAATCAAAGTTTATAGTCGAGTCTCACAATCACGCTTGTGCACAACTGCTCACCAAAATGTTGCACATCCATTGTGTTCTGCCGCCTGACACATCCAGCTGATCGATCACTCTCCTCCTCAGACACGTCTTTGCATCTCCACAACAGACCCGTGACCATCAAACATGGAGACTCGTTTGCATTCGTCCTTTTGACTTGTTAAAAGACTCGTTTCAGCAGGAACATTTAAAGACAAATAGATCTTCAAAGCTGATGAACTGCTGCACCTCCGGACCCTCACCGGCTCTCCTCAACGCTCACTGATGATGATTTCTATAATCTCTTATGTTCATAAGTCATCTTATCTGCACACATCACGTACGTGTTGAAACGTGCAGCAGCAGGAAAGTGCTGCTTTCTTAAACCCATCTGCAAGCGTGTCTGACCTCCGAACAGTCTTATAAATCACATTAAATCTGCTTTTTATAGCCTATTTCAGCTCTTTCATTGCCGTCTACATTAGAGGTGGAAACACGTGTGTGTGTGTGTGTGTGTCTGTGTGTACTGCTGTGTGTAACCATTTTTACGGATTAGAAAATGTCACGACCGTGCAGAGCGCTGCCTCGTCGCTGCCCCGGCGGCGGCGGTGAACTGCTGCCAGGTCTTAACGGAAGTGAGAAAACATAAATGCTGTTTTGAGTCTTTATCTGCATTTGTGCTTTGGTGTGTGCAGCAGAACCGAAGCCGGATGTCTCACCATGGCCTCACGCCCTTTTTTTTTATGTCTCTCTCTACTCCTGTTTCCTGTCCTTTGGCTCCGCCCCTTCCTGTCCCGTACCTGTACCTGTACCTGCCCTTGCTCCGATAGAGAGATTCACACGTGGAGAACTCTGAGCGTGGGGTATTGTATGTTTACTTCTAGACATCAACACATCCACTCGTCATCGTTCCTCGCTGTGACTCTCACCGTGGTTGGTTTCCCAAAAGCATCTTGTGGAGGTTTCATGTCGAGATATAAAAGAGTTTATGACATCAGAAGAAGTAGAACATGTTTCCTGTTGGTTCTGTGGCTCATGTGTAACGTTCTGGCTGAGGAACCGGTCGGAGTTTAACTTCCTCCCACTGACGTTTAGAAGCCAAAACTGTGTCGACTAAGTGGTTGAAACTTACTTCTTCCACTCTGAGAAATCCGGCGCGAAGCCTTTAAAGTAAGTCCTCATCCCTGCACTGTTCCACGGCGTCGTTAGTGTTTCTCTCCGTGATGGATGAAGATGGAAGCAGCTGCAGCAACAGTGTTCAGGTGCAGATGAGACTTTTAAAAGGCTTCTTGTTTCCCGTGTTTGAGGTTGTAACTGGTTAAATGTAAAACAACAGAAGAAGTAAGATGCTTTTGGTGAATCCTTCATCTCCGGTCATTCATGCACGTTGTCATCTGTGCTGCACGTTGTGTGTCCGTCACCTTCCACCGCCTCGCCGTGTTTCCTGTTTCGACTGCTTTGTCTGTTTAAATGTTTTGTTGCTTGAGGAAACGTTCAGTCGCTCGAAGTTCATGCAATGAAACTGAATGTTTCTGCTGTGTTCTCCAGCCGCAGCAGGTCGGCGTAATTAATTACAACCTCTCTGAATAAAGCAGCCACTCGGGCTCAGAGCCGAGCCGCCGCAGCCGCGGTGATATTTCAGTAATTAGAGCCTCGGCGTCGCCGGTCGGGACTGTTTGGCTCTGACGAATAAAAGGTGGGAGATTTGTGCTGATGATATCTTTGCCAAATTAAATGTGATGCTTCACAGTCTGTCTCCACCCACTCGGCTCTGAGCTGGAAGACGAGCCGCTCTGTGCTGCACAGTCACTTTCCTGTTACGACCCCCCCGGCAAACTTTAAAAACTAAATCCTATGAACTCTGACCTGCATGTGATCGGTTATAAGTTATAGTTAGTTAGGAATCCTGCTGCACTCAGGACGGGTCCTTTGGTACGTTTGACAGATGTTAAGGTAGATTCTTGCCGCTCTGCTTAAATGTGTTTATTTTTAGGAACAGGACTTTTTTTTTGTTAGTTTTCTGACTCTCAATGATTTTTTTTAATTCAAGAAAAAAAGTCCGAAATCTTCGAAAAAATAAAATTCTGTAAAAAAGTCAAAATCTGTATGAAAAAAAATTGCATTTTGAAAAAGAGTCGATGTGGAACTGTTGTTGACCTGGTCTGCAACCTGAGTGCATCTTCAGGTTCTGAACACCTGCAGCTGCTGCAGCTGACAGACTTGATAACTTAATAATCCTCCACGATGACAAAGAAGACGAACCTCAGATCCAAAGAGAAATGAGAGGAAACTCTCCACCTCGTAGTTCTTCTGAGATCCACTGTTGGATAAACACTGCGGCAGCAGAAGGAGGGGGGGGGGGATGGAGGCGGTTGGTAAGAGATGTCAGCCCCGGGAACGGACTCAGGCTGGATCCATTGCACATGGCAGGTTCCTCCCAGGCCAAGTGGTCTGAAGTGGGCTGGGACTTGCTCCCTCCCGGGTGGAGGAGCAGCCTCACCCACTCTTGAGTGCTTCCATGCTGACAGATGCTAAACTTGTACTTATTCACAGATAATTTGGCTCGCTCGCTCGCTCGCCTGCTCGCTCGCCCACCAAGCTCGACTTGACCCCCATTCTGCTCACATGTCACACGGTTGAATAATGGACCGAGATAAACGCTTGATGGTCCACTTACAGCTCCGTTAAAACGGGTCACGCCTGGCCGTTCACGTGAAATCACCGCACGGTCACACGTGTAAACTAGTGCATGAAACAACAAAGAACTCTCGCTGTGCTTCTGCTGGTTGAACGAACACGTTGCTCCCCAGTTTGAATGCTGACTGGTGTCAGACGGAAGCCGGTTGTTGTCCTGAAGGTCCAAGTGACGGTTTTAAAACTCTTCACTTTGAAGAAGAAGCACTTATTCCCTCTCACCAAGTGTTTTCTGTCCAAACCCAAGGAGACACCAAACATCCTCACGTGTCGTCTAGGAAACGCTGCTCAGTGTCAGAGGCAATAGAAAAAGGTTTGGAACGTGTCCAGCTGGTCCCAGCAGGACCAAGACATCAGTTTGTCTCTGCAGACGGTGTAAAAGCGTCTCACAGGCCTCTGAAGCTTCGTTGTGTTTGCAGTGACGTTCATAAAGCCGGTCGGTTGTTGTTGTTGTTGTTGTCTCTTCGTGGTCACACACACACTGTTGTGTTGTTGTCGGAACCACGAAGATAAAATCCATCCAATAAATCAGCTTCCTTTAGTTATTTAATGAAGGATTAAGAGATATTAGAGACCGATTTATAGTGAAGCGAGTCCGGATGATGTCGCCACTAATTAGACAGATTATATATCGAGATAAAAAATATCACTGTTATTTTTTCTTCAACTGTTTGGACTCAGTCAAGCTACGGCAGTTTTACATAACTTAACGTATTCTTATAGATTTCCCTTAAACTTAAGTCATTCTCATTGTTTTTACGTTACTTAAGGCCTTCTTATAGATTTAATTTAACATAAGGCATTCTTGGTTTTTTAACTTAACTTTAAGACATTCATTTTGCTTAACTTAAGGTGTATTAATTGTTTTAACTTAACTTAAGACATTCTCATTGTTTCCACTTTACTTAGGCAGGTTTCCCCTCGTTTACCGTCCCCTCGTCCCTCCACCCCAGCGAGCTGCTTCGCTCACGTTACCTCTGCTACACATGATGTCTGTTAAACTGTCTGTACGTTGGTTAATAAGCCACATTGATTGACAGAATACGTGTGTCAGTAAATGCCCTTAATGTCCGTGTGTATGCGTGCGTGCGTGCGTGTGTGTGTGTGTGTGAGACGTGTTCATCCAGCTCAGCCTGTGCAGGGAAAAGAAAAAAGTATTCTAATATGACACACTGTTGATCAACTGCAGCCGTCATATATCATTGTTGAGGGATGTGTGTGTGTGTGTGTGTGTGTGTGTGTGTGTGTGTGTGTGTGTGTGTGTGTGTGTGTGTGTGTGTGATGACGTGGTGGCCGATGCAACCTGCAGATGATAAGCTGTACATCATATCTACGGTGAAATACAGTATGTGTGTGTGTGTGTGTGTGTGTGTGTGTGTGTGTGTGTGTGTGTGTGTGTGTGTGTTTTCAGCTGATAGTATTCATAAATAATCCAATACAGCCGACATATCAGTGTGAAACTGGCTGCATGTGCTTTGCGACAGAAACCATTCATAGAAAGTCGAGGTAAACTCCATCCGTCTTACCAGAGTGTGTGTGTGTGTGGGTGTGAAAGTGTGTGTGGGTGTGAAGGTGTGTTTGTGTAGGTGGGTGTGTGGGTGGATAGGTGTGAAAGTGTGTGAAGGTGTGTGTAGGTGCAAAGGTGTGTGTGTAGGTGGGTGGATGTGAAGGTGTGTGTGGGTGTGAAGGTGTGTGTGTTTTTAAGAGATGCACCACCGTATGTGTGTGTGCTTCAACTCCATGAAACAATTTGACCTAATTATGCGGCGCTATGACATCACGTGACCTCTGTCAACAAGCCATCGTTCATCTTCTTTAAATGCACATAAGACAGCACTTAAAACAGTTATAGGGATGAAATAATGTGCATTAGCTCAAAGTATCTAGAAGAGTGTAAATACCTCTGAGATCGGGCGGGGGTGTGTGTGTGTGTGTGGGGGGGGGGGGGGTCAGAGATGAGACTGAAAGAGAAGGAAGGAGAGAGATTAAGATACAGCGGTACCATATAGACCTCGTATAATTGGCAGGATCAGACTCAGAACTCAAACTGGCTCTGAGTCTGCATGTCCACATTTCTTTATGTGTGGAGTGTTAAGCGAGCTGCAGCTCAGACACATTGTGGGACGATCGCATGTCTGAATGCAGTCGTGTTTGTTAAATCTCTCAGCATCAGTGTGGATCTGGGTCGAGTGTGTGTGTGTGTGTGTGTGTGAAGCCCACGGCCATAATGTGATGTGGCGATCATATCCGACAAGGACAACCAGGAGCAAACTGGTAATGACCCCACCCACGACTACACAGTGTCCTCTCCTGCCCTTTTTCAGATTAGTTTCTCCTGTTCGTGGGCTCCTGACTGGCAGATTGGAATTATTACTATCAAAGGTTAGTGCTACCTTCAGATAGAGCTAAACAGGAAGAGGTCTTGGGGATAAAAAGAAAGAAAAAAGTATTGCAGGTATCACAGTCACTTGTTTACACAACGTCCTTTGGAGTGAGGCGATGGTCTCAGAGGGAGGTATTCATTTCACTCTCATTCCTATTCACCTCGTCTGTCCTCCCGTCTGCCTGTCTGCTCATCACGAGATCGGAGTTGACACTATCATGTAGCATGTGTGTGTGCTGTAGCAGATGTGCCCCGCAGTGTGGCCCACCTCTTAAATGTCACTGATCACAGTCTCTTCCACCTGATTACCCAAACCCCCCCATCAGATCTGCCACTCCTCCGTCTCCACCTTCTTCTGCTGCGGCTCCACTCCCCCAGCCACAACCCCCTTCAGCTCCCCGATTCAAGGACGGGCTTTCGCACGCGGCCACATTCCCACACTTAAATTAACATGGAACCTGAAGCAGGCTGCGCACATACAAGTTGTGTTTAATTAAAGTAGAACAGATAAAAAACTGACATTTCAAGTAAATGTCCGGCACAATAATACACACACACACACACACGCAGTTACACTGACATTAATAAAATGCCAAAGAAAGCAATAAATTGACATTTGAAAACGATTGTTCCTTCACAGTTTTGGTTTATATCCACGGCTTGCTGACCGCGGGGAGAATTACACACTGTCCAATTACTAAATGAGCTTCGGCCAAAGTCACTATAATTATTAACTTTTGTTTCCCTTCAACTGCACCTGTGTAAGAAAAAACTAATGTTAACTGAAAAAAGTATGTAATTCCGTCAAGTTAAAATCAAGCACATGAACTTTGGACTAAGTTTATATGTGTGTACTTGTATGTACATGTGTGTGCAAGTGCTTGACTGTATGAGTGCATGTTAAGCTGTCGTCTGGTCTGACATCTGCCCGTCAACACGTCAGGTTGGTTAGTCAATCTGTCAACTCCTCATCGACAGCTGTCAGTCAAAGCTTGTGATGATTGGAGCAGGTAAAGAAGGATCTTAGAGGTTGGACTGTGATTGGCTGTCTGACCAGGAAGAGAGGCTGAAGTTCCCCAATCACATCATCCCTCCACCATCCTGTTACTGTATCAATGGGAAACACTGCTAATGCTAACTGCCTCATGGCTGTGACTTCCACACCTCGCAGACATACACCGACACAGTGCTCGTCACTCTCCCCCACTCGATGTGATTATTTACGGGCCAAGCTGTTCGTCAACAGGCCAAGCTGGAACTATTAAATTACATCCTGCTTTAGAGAGTTACCGTGTAAAACTGTAAAGGAACAGTTCTGCTCCACTCACTCATGTCCCTCCGATTAAAGATTAAACTACATTCAAGAGTTTTCTAGTACAATGAGTAGTCGTCGTGGTAGCAGGGGGAAGCAGCGAACCCGGCTCCATCAAAGGGGAACAGCATCTGCTCAGCTTGTCAGAGACACATCTCACCTGATATTCACCTGACTCCTGTGAAGGTTCCTCACCTCTAGCTCTCTGCAGAGTTTTAAACCTCTGTTGCCTAAATCACTCCTTCAAATTCTCCCTTAAAAGTCGTTCTATTCATTGTCTCTATGTTCTTGTAAGATTTGCAAGAATAAATGTTTTACTGGCAGGCGACGACAGAATTTGTATTGGCAGCAACGTGACTCCCCTATGAATCCTGCTGGCTGTGGTCCAGTGTGTGTCGTAGTGCTGCATCTGATCCTGTTTGTCACAGTTAACACTGTGTGTGTTGCTGAAATCAATAATAGACTTACTGTTTGAGGTGTGGCCAACTTCACCCAGTATGAATACACCAACATGACATGTTGCCATACACATATACATAATGAGTTTTCACCTGACTTGTCTGGACTGGGAGGAATGACATCTAATTAATGAGCCCCTACACTCTATACTGTTTCATTAATTAGCTTTTTTTTTTTCTCTCCCCTCTTTTTCTGCCTGGTCGCAACGCGCCAGATTCTCTTCCTCTCCCTGCACATGCTGTCATTCCAATTAAGTGTTTTTAAATGCCTGTTGAAACAAGTGCAGACTTATTAGATTAAAAAGGAATAGAACCCATTTGCGCTCCTTAATCAAATAGACTGCTGCTACAGTGGAAAGAAAAAAACTGCTTAGCCGTGCAACTCTGAGACGCTTATTCATAGAAAAATTACGTGTAGTAAAATAGACTGATTTAGTTATTTTCTCCCCTTCAACCTCACGCGTCAAAAAGGCAAGTTGACTGTGTGTGTGTGAGGGAGAGAGAGGGAGAGAGCGGGAGAGAGAGAGGCAGGCTATCAGTGAATCAGTATTCATAGACTATCGTCAATTCTGCCGGCCCCGTCTCACAGTAGGGGTTCAGCTCTATGAAGATAAAGTGAGTTTTCTAGAGTGAATGACCATAATCCTGACCCAACACACACACACACACACACGCACACACATCCAATAATTAACAGACATGGTTGGAATAGGATCCACAGCTCAAGTCATCCCTTGGACTTCTCAAATACAGTTGCACTCTACCTGTGCTGTTGCCCGTCAGCTGAATCTCCTGTCTTGCCGCAGGTGTTGCAGTGACGTTTTAGGAAACCTCCGCCTACACTGAAGCATCCTACTAACCTATTTGACATTGTGGTGTTTTTAACAATAACGTACGGACGGAAAATGAACAAAAACAAACAAACTGCATTCATTCATGTTGATATAAACCGCGAACAGCTGCGGAACATTTGACTAAATTGGTGAAGAATCCCTGAAAACAATTCAAAATGGATTGAGCACTTCCCCAATCCTGCTGAGAGACAGACAAACAAACCAAATCAATGTCCTTACCTCCCTCGGTGGGGTTAATAATATCTAAAGGGCAATTTTAAATTCCACCATAAATAAACCTCTTGTAAAATTACCAGAGAAAAATAAGAGTGGAGAGTCGCTCTGCCCTGGAGCGGCGACCCTGCTGCTCTCCTTCTCCTGTCCTTTCATCCTTCTCTATCACAGCACTCATCTCCCCGGCAAATTGAATTCCTCCCTAGAATCTTCCTAAGCATGGCCCGAGAGTTCAGAGAAGCACATGTTGTGGCGAGGAAGAGGAATGTGTTTGAACGCGCATGCGTCCACAAGTGCCTCTCGACACTCCTGTCACATTTAGAGGCCGATCTCTCTGTTAGGCAACAGTCTCACCGAGGAGACAAAACATCCTTGAAACCTTGAGCTGCTACTCACTTTGACAGAGATGGACCGTGAGGCAACAAGGGAGGGAGGAACAAAGAGAGGGGAGGGGGGGGCCCTGACAGACAGGCTTAGAAACAGGAAACTGCATCGAAAAAGGGAGGGAGGGGTGGGTGATGTATTGGCATTGAGTGACAGAGGGACAGACAGCAAGGAAGAGGGAGACAGAAGACATCAGTGAGCGTTGTTAGCTGACCTTGCTCCTCTCAGATGTGCTGTCCTGTATCTCTATCTGTACGTCTAATGGACTCCCGTTAAAGTACTGTGGAAGGGAGGATTAAAGGGTCACGAGGAGTTTGGGGGGCAGGAAACCTGCAGCCGTACAAGGTGTAAAGTGTGAAGAAGATGGTAGTGGTGGAAGTGGAAGAGACGAAGCAGGTGCAAAGCATCCACATCTTTCTGTTTGTACAGTATCAACGTGCGCCAGCCTTTCAAGGAAGGCTCATATTTGATTAGCTCCCTGTCTGACACACACATACACAAGAACACACATACACACATACGCCCGCACATAGACACCTTTGAATCTTAGATTTTCTCTTGTGCATGGAGAAGGCAGCCATCAATCAGAGGAAGAGGGGGAGCAGGTGTAGCAGTGATGTAACGGTGGAAAGTAGAGAACAAGAAGGGGAGAAGACATCCAGGGAGAACAAGGAATAAGAAAGAGTGGAGACGGAGCAAGAGGGCTTCGGGAAAGACAGAGCGTAGAAAGTTGAGTTGACAGGAGGAAGAGACAATCAGAGTAGAGAACTCCGCCTTAGAGTCGTACAAGCATCCTGTAACAAGCACATAAGTGTGCCCCCTCTGACACAGTGTGTGGGTTTGTTTGTGTGTGTGTGAAGATGGTAGAGGGGTTCAATAAATATCATTGTCAACCCGTCACCTCATCCCAACCCCCTGGAAGACGTCTCTTCTACCGCTGTGCAATAATTAAGCCGAAATATTCCTCATGCAGGCACATGAGAAAGTGAACCCTGCAACTTTTGGTGATGTCAATAGACTGTTCACCAGATGCAGCGTCGTACTGCTGGTCAGGTCACTGTCCTTAGATCATTGACAGCATAGCAACACCAAATATGTAAGTGATTATACAAGGCACTGATTAGAGCTAAAGAAGCGTTGCGTATTCCAGTTGCGTGTCAGTTCAGTGGCTTGTCGGCCAAATGAGTCCTGACGTAACAGGGTTCAGTGAGGAACTTTTCCCTAATCAGCTTTGAAGCTCTCAGACTGACCAATCCGACTTCGCACACACACATGCACACGCACACACATCTGAACAAAAAAAAGGATGTTCCAACCAGTTCAACTTTAAAGGGACGGTGAACTGCAGCATTGACCGTCGTCCTTCGTAGCTCCAAATGCATTACACACCGGTGCAGCGTCTTGTCATTACATCTGCTTTAATTGACACCCGTGTTCCACACAGCAGACATGTAGATTTTCTGGGCTATCAATTCGAGTTAATACTCGGAAATTAGAGCGATGGAATAACGTTCTCCTCCGTGTACATGCCAACAGTGAGTGGCTATAGGCTGAAGTGACAAAAGTATTACCAGTCATCATTTATAAGTGACGCTATAGATGCTGTAGTATAAACATCTCACATCCAGGAGAGTCAGATCCCCCAAAGGACAACAGCTCTGACATGAGCTCCACTTCTCAAAAGCTTGTAATCTTTTTATTTTTTAACGCATTCAGAAAGGTGATCATTCTTTGTAAACCAGCAGAGCTTTTGAATTGGATCATATTAGAGGGAAAGTACCGATAAATAATTGAAGATACGGTAATAGATCGTTTTAATGTTGCTTTGATGCTGGATGCTTTTTATTTTCATATCTTTGATATTTTCTAAACCGCACCAGCCAACATTAATACGATATGCAGCTTCCAATCTGAATTCATATACAAGAACCTGGTTGGATTGGCATGTCAATACCTTCTCCTCACAGCCTTTTGTGCAGAAGACAGAACATGAAGGCAATTTATTTATTCCTTTTCCTTGCGGATGAATAAAGTTAAAATGTAATCTGTCATTCAGGCAGGACCAACGCAGACGTTTTTAAATAACAAAAATAACATGTTTTCCTATTTGTGTCTCCATGTGTTTCAGAGGTGGCTCCCTACCTGCAAGTGGGTGGACTGGGTCAGCAGGTGGTGTTGGAGGGGAACAGACTGGTGCTGACCTGCCTGGCTGGAGGCAGCTGGCCTCTGCAGTACCGCTGGGCTCTCAACAACAGCAACATCACCGACTGGACACCGCAGTACAGGTCAGCCTGCTCCGACTCGTTGGTTATGTCTGATTCGTTGTCATTGACCTCTGATTTCTCCATTGTGGATTCCTGCCTGTTTATCTTCATCATCCTTTCTTCATCATCTATATTAGTCCAGTGTTAAATCAGGTCTGCAACATGGAAAGAAACAACTGCAGCAGGAGAGCTGTGCTTAGTGATGGAGTGTGTTCAGAGAAGGTCAAAACATTTAGACAGATGATCTAAAGTGAGATTAATAATTATATTAGCTTCATAAATATCTATATAGTCCGGGAAGAGAAGAGAAGGACCAAACAATACATCGGCCCTGTTATTCTCCTCTCTGTTTCTCCCTGTGTGTGTTGGTTGGTAAGAGCAAAGCAATTCCTTTCGGCAAAACTGCTGCTGTGAAACAAAATTGTTTTTCACATCATTCAGAAAATAGAAGGAAACTTGGAATTGCATGTACACTTAGCGAGGGAGAGGTTGAGGCAGCATTTTGTGGGCAGACATTCGTGGCATTGTGTAGCACACTGGACTGCTCTCAGCGTTTTGTTCAGTTTGCTTTGCCGAGGCCAGTGCGATACTGAACGTACAGGGTGCGGAATGTTAGTGTGACACCGACTACAGTACACGGTAGCAAGGTGAGCAGCACTGGAACATCTGTTAACACGTTATATCAGCTATGTAACAATGGATGAGGTAAACCCCTTAAATAACCCTGAATAGACAATCTGTAGTGTATATATCAAAAAGACAAACAAACACCTCTGAGGAGCAGCTGACCTGAACTCCAAAGGAACCAGTGAAGAACCTGGACTGTGAACAAATCCTGCAGACAGGTTCACGTGGTACTTCTGCGGATTTCACACTCCTATACGGCGCATGCAGACTGCAGACGCGGCGCATGCAGACACTGGGCATGCAGACGCGGCGCCGCCACATTCTCACTACCTCTGACAGAGAGACAGTGAGTCGGCACTGAACACTGAACGCCAGGGCTAAAAATGGGCTTCACACACCTGGAACTTATCAGGGACAATTAGTCTCCAACACCTGCCCCTGCTCAGAGTTAATCAACCCAGCAACCCGTGGAGTGGCAGGTGCTCCTCACACAAACAAGCCGGTCGAGGTAATAAGTCCCTGTGAGGGGCGAAGTTTACTGCATCATGTGACATCACTCTGGTTAGAGCTATAAAACGAGTTGGTGTCACACATAAAACTTTATTAAAACTCTTTGGGACTCGACGAATACAGTGACCCCCCCATGCACACCCGTAATAAAACATAATGGACAGACAGAGAGAGGTGCGATGTCCAATATGAAAACCTGTTTGAGAACAGGAGCTGCTGTGTAACGTGTCATTCCTGATTCAGATTGAATTGTGTGTGTCTTTGAAGTATAAGTGTGTGTGTGTGTGTTTGTGTGTTGGCATCGTGCACTGACAGCCTGGGAGTTAAATACTTGGCTGTCCTCGTATTCATAATGAGCCCCAAAGCGATGTCCAGTGTTACTGTGTCTGCCTGGTTTGTGTGTGTAATACGTGCCTGTGTGTGTACACTCATGTGTGTATATGTATTTGTGTATTTGTCCCTACGTTGCATCAACCTAGATCCCATGCCAAGCTTCCCATTAGAGAAGCACGGTCCATTAAAACCCCACTAACAACCCCTCTCAGAGAAAAAACACAACATATACGTCAAAAACTCTCTTTCCTGGCTCACACACCGACCACACATACACACACATACACACACACACACACAAACATCAAGATCTTGAAATTATATATAAGAACCCAACATATTGATAAACAGACCTCCACCTTCTTTCCTTCGGTCTGCTGGTCTCCAAACATCATTCCCTGCTTCATTCCTTCTTCTTCACACTGTTGCTCTTCAGCTCAGAAATAAAAACACACCTTCATGACCACCGTCTCTTCTGCCATCATCAGGTTGTCCGTCCCGTCCCTGAGCAGGACCGACGCTGGCCAGTATCAGTGTATGGTGAGGAACAGGATGGGTGCCGTCATACGGAGGAGGACCGAGGTGCTGGTGGCCTGTGAGTACAGACACACCTGCAGACACCAAGACAGTGTTTTTATGAAATGAGGGAAGTAGTTCGCTGGTACACGGACATCTGCACAGATCCTACGCTGAACCCTCTGATGACAATATTTATATGGATGCCTGCGGACCTTCACAGCTTTTAGTACCAAATATGTGCAGCCTTAAAGTTGCTGGGCAACATGTTCTTGTGTTATTTCAATAAAATACTGTAATAATCTGCCTGGATGAACGTAACTGGATCCATTGGTGATGATACTCATACTGTTCAATCCTCTTACTCCAGTTATGGGGAACTTCTCCGCTGAGGAGCAGAGGAAGACGGTGACTCAGGGGCGAGCTGCCATCATCAGCACACCTCCTCTAGCTTCTTTCCCTCGACCTCTAGTCACGTGGTACAAAGACGGACACAAGATCATCCCCAACAACCGAATGTAAGTGTCTCCTTCCTCTCCGTCTTCCTCTCTCCACCACACATTCACCATCATAGTGTGACACATGCAGACTCACATTCCACTGACATTGAACAGCTCTCATCCCTCAGTGACATATTAATCACTGCGCTCTATAACCTCCAGCTCATTCTAATCCTTGCTCACGGAAATTGTCCTGAACAACCATTTATATAGATAACTGACCCTTTTCATTAGACGTCAGTACAATAGATGAAAGATGTTATCAAGAAAAGATCAAATCCATTTTTGTGCAATTTGTAAAAATGTTCTTCCAGTGTATTAATTATGTAATTATTAAGCCGGAGCAGAAACGTGTCGTTCAGTCAGGATTCTCTTCAGCTAGAAGATAAACTTTAATCAAAGCGGCATGCAGATGAAGCCAGAAGAGCAGGCAGACTAAGGCAGCTTAAATAAGCCGCCCTGAATAACATTTGCCAACGGGTTGCATGGAGGAAACAAGCCGAGCCGCTTGACTGCACGGAGGGAACAGCTTAGCAAGAAGGAGCCGGCTTCCGATCAGCTGATATAAGTACGGTTCTGAGCTGAGCTTGACTCCTTGGCCTGCCTCAACTCGCGCTACGCTACATATTTCTTGGATTTTTCGTTCAGAATATATTTTCAGAAGAAGAAAAGAACCTTTACATTCATGCTCTTCCTCGTCCGCTCGGCTCTGCTCATCAGAGAATGATGTTGAGACAGACACAGTGATTTCACCGAGCTGCTCTCCCACTCTGACATAACTAACTTCCCATTGAAAGCAATAACTGCTCCCCTGTGAGCCGTTGGATGGAATTATCAGCAGCCTTCATGTACACATCAGCTTTCTCCCTCCTTTAATGGAGTGACTGGTAATCAAAAGTGCTTTTAAAAAGGCTTCTGTGGATTCCAGTCAAACAGGTGATGTTTTCCTTCTTTTCTGACACTCGCGTCACGTCTGGCTTTGCCTTTTTGATTTCAATGAAAAAAGAAAATTGGCTCATCTATTAACATCATGGGGCTTGTTTGAGTGTGACTTAATGACAGTGGATTGCAATTATTTTGCTGCTGAAGACGCTGCCTGCATGACAAGTGTTTACTGTCAGTGGGGGTCTACTACACGGCATTAGCCTCCGTTAGCTGTTATCACTGCTGCTAGTCGTGAGCAGGAAGATAACAGAGAGTGTTACTGCTGCTGATTGTTCTGTGAGAACATCTATTAGCATATATACATGAGCACACGTAACGTTTCCTAACTCGATACCTCGCTCTCCTCGTACAGGCTGCACATTCTGTGGAAAATAAAATGTAAATACACTTCTAGCTGTGCCCTAAATATAAAGGTCTCTGGTTAATAAAATGTGTATCATTATCGTCTTATCTCAACCATTAAATTGGACCTTCTCTTCTTAACTGAGACATCTCTTAGAACAGGCAACATGCTCCCCCAATTATACATTCTTCAACTCCCCCATGCTCTAGGCTGGTGGGGGGGTGGCCTTCACGTTGTTTTTAATAATATTTAAACTGTGCCTTCATCTCAAAGGAGAAACCTTGAGATGAAGTGCTGTTGTTCCAAATCAATGAATGAGATCCCTGTGAGCTGTATTACTGTACATCCTCCCGAACCCAGGAGAGGCTTTATGTCGTACGTCTTCTTTACATCGGAATCACCTCCACTGGTGAAGAGTGAGACACTCTCTGACTTTTCTAATGGAGTCGCCTCTAAAAAGCATGACTCAAGATTTCCCTCCACCGCCGTCAGCAGCAGTAAAACCTGCCCCAGTAACTGTGGGAAGTTCTTCAGGTATTTCTTAAAAAAAAAAAAAACGAAAAGAAAACATCAAAGCATCAGTTGCTCCTGCCAGCTCACTTCTACCTTCACCTGAACCCTCGCCCTCTGCGCCGCTGATGACTTTACCCACATCGCCCTCAGGCGTCTGGTCAACGTTGTGTCCGGTACTAATCTCATTACTTGTGAACATGATATTCTTACTTCCAAGATGTTCAAAGAGGTTTTTTCGGAGTCAACACACCTCAGCTTCATAGCATTGTTAACTGGTCCAAGACTATTTCTGTCCAGAGTGTCTTGAGGAAGGCTGATCCAGACCCAGCAGGTCCCCGAAACTACTGTCTTACTGTATTCAAATTACCTCGGATTTAAAACACTGTTTCAAACTTTATATATAACGGACAGAAACAAGATGTCTGGATACGTCCAGCCTGGCTTCAGAAAGCATCACGGCACAGAAACAGTTGGGTGATCTGACTAATACAGTTGATCATACAGTTCCTGGGTTGGTTTAACTTCCCGTTACTGCTTTCATCTTAAATATCCAACTGAGGAGCCACTGACAGCTTTAGTTCCACCCCTGCTGTCATGTCACACTGGGTTCAACTTGGCTCAGTCCGCGGCCGTATCTGTATCTGCTGCCTCGGGGCTCTGCCGGTTGACACTTCGCCCCCGTGTCCCACCATTACCGCAACATACCTACAATACTTCACATAGAAATGATGTGATATTATCGGCCCCAATGCGAATTGGAATCTCATCTCTGTGATATGAGAAAGTGAACGGAGCCTCCAGCTTCAATCTGCCTGCACGTTGTCAGCGGTGAAACTGCTCACCGCTCGCCGCTGGCTTGGCAATCGTTTTCCTTTGAAGAGAGCTGCGGCGCCTAAATACACAGAAGTGCTGCCCCCGGCGTGACACGCTGCCTGGATTGGGTGTAAGCACCCTCCTCAAAGTTCAAATCATTTCAACTTTGACCTCGCTTGCTGTCGATCATTCAAAAAGCGAGATAAATGTTGAACATGATGAAGCCTAAAAACCTGACGCAGCTTTTGCTAAATTTCTCATCATGTAAATGTGTTTTCGCTCCAACAGCCCAAGGTTGCTCCTCTTCTCTCCATGCTTGTCAAGCACATCAGAGTCAGTGGGTCTCGCTGCGCTGCCTGGGCGGAGAAGCGGCTCGCTTGTGACCCACATCTCAGAATTTACTGATCCAATTTATAATTCATCATTTTCTATTTGGCGGCGGCCGTGCTTCTGCCTTCGCAGATCTAAATAATTTTGCGCAACAGAAATGGAAGTAGTGTAAATTGGGATGCTAAGCGCAGCCTTGACCCCAACTTCCTGCAACTCAACGTAATTCCTCCAACAGCGTCACCCCCACCTTGGACCACGAAGACCTAACAGGAAACACAGGTTGTTTTTCATCGGCACCTTGTTCAATCCGAACATTTACAAATTAGAAACATTGCCAAAGTCGAACCAACGCTGCCTGAATATAGAAGCGAACAACTTCCACAGGCTGATTCGAACGGGACCTCGGGCCTAATGATTAAAATTCAAGGCCGTCACACTGGCACCTGAATCATACTTGATCATTTTGAAGTGTGAATATAATCTGCACAGAAACTTTTATCTCTGCATGGTTAAGTGAAACCGTCTGATTTGCTTGCAGCCCACATCCACACCCTGCGCTGACGACGTCATTTAAACCCTCATAGAAAAGACTAATTTGCACCTTTTCTCCAAAGCTACGACACATGTCTTCCTCTCCTTTATCCCATCTCACCTCCCTGCTCTGTCTCTCATGCGTGCACTTCTTCCTCCAAATTATTCTTTCTATTACTCTGTGCTCTCGGTTAGCTCTCCTTCTCGCTCTCTCTGTCTCCTTTACGGTCATTACCGTGGTGCAGGATATACTGTCACAGAAACCATAAACTTCTGTTCCTGAATAAACTGCTTAGAAACACACACACAAACACAATCTGCCTCTACATACCCATCTCAGTTGCGTCTACCTGGCCTGAACCCCTCTGAGCACTCGTGCGTGTCAGAGAGAGTGCGTACTTAATGTTTGTGCAGCTCCGTGTGTGTGTGTGACGATGTTTGTGTTTGTGTGCAAGGTTCTGCTGGCTGATCCTGCAGTCCGGTGAGACAAGGCCAGATGGTGCTTGACGGTTTGCTATCTTCGTGGTGACCAAGCTGATGATGTCGTTTATGAAGTTTATTGATCCGTTATGCATCACTCCCAGAGTCCCCAGCCCCATTTCACTGTCTGTCTCTCAGCTCGCAATTTATGTCCATGTGCCTGCCCCTCACCTCACTCTGCATATCCCACACACACAAACGTACCTCCCCTATTTGCTGCACATGCCTGTCTAACTCCCAAACTCCCCAGCCCTCAAAATACTGGCCAGCAAAGAACTTACAAGCTGTCACTTCCCACTCAGTCTGCTCTAATCGAGCCCTCACTCCCTGCCCCCTCCATCTCCTTCCATCTCTCTGATTCGCCATCCTCTCCCTCCCTCCTTCCCTCCCTCCCTCACCCCTCCAAATGTTTTTCTTGCCTTCATTTTCACATTGGCTGTGAACATCAGACATATCGAGTCCTTTTTATTATCCGCCGTCCAGCAGCAGTCAAAACAACTTCAGGACAGCGCTGTCACCCAGCGCCGCTGATGGTGATATATATTTGAGTTTTTATCTGCAGTCCAGGTCATGAAGAGCGAGCTGCTACTTTTAATTAGCTCTGAGGCCTGTGGCAGATAGACGTGAAGTGAATCTGATAGCTGGCAGCTTTGAGAGGACAGCCAGGATGAGGAGAATTACAACTTTTCTCTTCCATTGGGGACACG
>CAAKHC010009915.1:4586-21174 GCA_901007825.1 Macroramphosus scolopax | reverse complement strand
GGAGCGACATGTGGCAAAGGGAGAGAGGGAACAAGGGGTTGCTTTAATTGCATTTTCTGGTAATATTCATTGTCAAGGTGGAGTGGGATAGAATTGAATTATGAAGAAAGCACTTTAGGGCCTGCTGTCGGACGATGAATATTCATAGCTTATTCTGCCAAAAGCAATTTGTTGTAGCTTTAGCTTGTAGTTAAAAACTGTTGATGTCTTCTTCAGGTCTTTGGGCTGTAAGAAGACCTGTAGGTGTGTAACAGAGTAAAAACATTATGTTCTTAATAAGTTACATTCTCCTTTCTGTCTTGGATGGATGTTTTAAGGATGATACCGGCATTAGTTTCACACCTTCAGCGCCGCAGTAAGAGACCAGTTGTACGCTGAGATAGCAGCCTCCATGATGGCAGACATATCAGGGAGGTTGGAAACATCTGTGCTCGTGTCCCTACACATTTGCTGACATTTACAGCGACATTGCTCAAACAACTAAAGTAAAAAGAAAACTTTTGAAAGTAGAAACTAGAGGAGACATTAACTCCGAGGCTGTACTTAATGACGCTCCCTAATGCCTCGTCCACTCGAGGGAGGGAGGCGAGCAGCAGGAGAGGGAGGTGGAGAAGGAACCAAGAGCTCCCTAAAGAGCAGAAGTGCCCCACAGATGATTACATCACCGTCGCACAATCTACTATTAACTAACTTTACTTTTCTACAATATATGTGAATTATCCTCAACTGGTGAATTACAGCCGTTTGTGTTTCTGCTGCGGTAAACAAAACAGCCCGTTAGATCAGCACTGACATTTACTGATACCCTTGGCTCCTGTGATGAAATGCCATCTGCATCTGACATTCTTTGGAAAAACATATGCCGATGCATAATGTAAACACACGCAACATAAATTACAATTAAAAGTTTACACGAGCTCACAGTCTGATCTGAATGAAAAGCAGTCGATGGAAAAGGTTCCTGGCGTTTGGATCGGATCCATCATGACCCCCTCTGACGTTCGCTGTGCAGGTCAGGTGTGATGCACACGGGACGCATTTACATCTGCAGTGAAAACCACAATTCATTTGGTCATTTGAAATCATGCACCTGGTTATTTGCATGGAAGTAAGATCCGGTCACAAGTGGACACGTGGAGACTGGTTCTAATACCAGGTGTGAGGTGAGTCCTGTCTACGTCTGATCACATGTTAATACGAGGTCCGGACAGGGCCGGAGACCCGCTCACATGATCAGGAGACTCTCCGATTCACAGAAGCTTTGTTGCAAAAGCTAAATGTCAAGCATGCCTGCAAGATATAACCGGCCCTGCATCAAATGAAAAGGAAAGAGAGGCTGTTCTGTCAAATGAACCTTTATATGTGTGTTTGTGCTGCAACTATCACGTCCACACCTGCTCAAGGACTCAGATTAATGGAGAAAAGACACATTCCATTTATACTGGCCAACCTGTGCTCTCATTTTAATGTAAATGTAAATGGACTTCAATTCATTTACATGAACAATTCTGTGTCTCTTGAAGCCTTTTGTGTCTCTAAGTTCCCAGTGTGTCGAAGCCGGTGGGAAGTGGGTGCAGTGACTCTCTGCTCATCTTTCTCTGCCTGCAAGTGAGCAGCTGCTTCTGTCTGAACTGATCACTCAGAGACTGACATAAAGGAAGGAGAGAGGAGTGTGTGGCTGTGTGTGTCCGGCCTGTGTAGCTCCTGCTGATGATGATTAATTCTACGGGTCTTTATCTTTGAGAGGTGCAGTGTCGTTTGTCTGTATCTGATCCACTACTTTGCGTCTTTCTCCGGCTCTCCTCATCTCCTCTTCCTCTCTACCCTGCCTGTATCCTGCATCATTTCAAAAATCATTATTCCCCTATTAAAGCCTGAGCCAACACACTCCCACCTGCCAGCCTGTGTGTGTGTGTGTGTGTGTGTGTGTGTGTGTGTGTGTCCATGTCCTCTGTCTGAAGTTGTTAAATATTCTAAAGACAGAAACCTCTTTTAATTACGCACTAATCACACTTTTAATTACCTGCCACACACACCCATCAATGACCAGATTGCACACACACACACGTATGCATGTAAACACACCAAGTCGGAGAGGGCAAGCAAAAGGGCAAATGTGACCGTGAATGACTTCACACCGCAGTAATGAGTGACTGATGAACGTCTGGTTTGGATATTCTGACAGATGATTACCAAAGGAGGGAAAATAGGACGGTGAAATGCAACAGAGGAACAGAGGAAGTACAAACACGCTTATCTCAGGAGATTATCTGCACCAATGTTTGTTCGCGGTGCTCCACAATCTAGATATATTTTTGGATAAGCAAAGCCAAACATCTCCAGGATAGCAAGACAAAAAACACAAAGCTGATGGACTAGTTTTCTGTTTCTTTTTTGGTGGTGGGGAGTTTTCTTTTCTTGAATTGAGGGTGTAGGACACCGTGTGTTGGGTGGAGCTACAGATTTTGTGCTGTTCTTATAACAGTTAGTGGAGCCGCGATATTGAGGTGCAGTCGGAGTCAAACCACGAGCGACCTTTTCAGTGCAGAACAACTCATTTTCAAAGGTGTGAAACACACAATCAGAGCAGTGGAAAGTTAGTGTTGCAGCCACCAGGGAGGGGCCGACACGCGGTCCATCTTTATATACAGTCTCTGCTGCAGATCAGAGAACTGGATCAGTCGGCAGAAGGTCACAAGCTTCTTGACGCTTTTTCACTCTTGATTTCTCTTCACTAACATCTCTGCTCGTGTATTCATGTGGGAGTAATGTGTGTGTGGCCTAGGGGGCTCATGTTAATGTGTATGTATGTAATGCATCAAAAGTTTTAAAGACGTTGACCTGGTTTGGATTTCAGTGTGAAGGCTTCTCTTTGCTGCTCGGTCGCGCTACAGGTTTCCTGTTTGTCAGTATCCTTTTGTCTCTGCTGATAATTGCAAAACCATAACACACACATGACAAACACACACGAAAAGGCAAATACACATTAGAAATGTGTCCAATTTTGTGATGCTGCAGAACCAGCAGTCACCGTGACATTAACGTCAGCTGTCTGTTTTGCACTCGTGCCTCCTGGGTAATTTGTTTGACTCCAAACAAACTTGTTTTCCCAAAGTGGGTGGAGTTGCAGTTGAGGTGGTGTTTATGCAGAGCAGGTGGCACACTACAATTTTAGTACCTGTTAAGCATGAATCCGAGCTTGTATTTCTGCTCGCTATTACAAACGCAAGTGCAAAAACGACTTTTTGTAGCTGCAGTTAGCGGAGGTGCATAGAAGGACATAAAAGATAACAAGCACAGATGTTTTCTCCTTGCACATTATTCATATGTGCTTCAATGAATATTTAAAGTGTTTCTCCATACAAGGTGAAGTTGAGATGCAGTTTCTCACACCTTCACATGCGTGCTGGGCGACACTGGCTGTGTTCCAGTCCGATGTGCCTGCAGAGGTTTGCAAAGTTTTAAGAAAACACACATAACAATCTGCGTCTTGTAGCTTCTGCAAAAAGAACGGGTGAATATAAGTTTGTTTCCTATTAGCATGGTGACAAGTGTATGAGAGAAAGCCTGGTTTTACAGGACGTGCTGTAACTTTGTGTTTGGTGTTGGTAATTGAAGTTGTTTACTCAATACTCTTCTTACTGACCTTTTACTGCTGCAGGAAGCGATATGTCAACATTATCATCATATTACTTCAACAGAATCATACCCGTGTATCTACACAGAAACAACATCTGGGTATCGATTACAGTTTGTGTGCAGCCAGCATTGAACAGAGCTGAGTCACGCCTCTGAAACCATCAGCATTCATGAAGATACTGATGAAGTATAATAGCAGTTTAGACGGAGCCTTGAAGTTCTGCATCCATCGGCTGATTGGCATCAGATTTGTCCTTTTATGCTGCACAGCAATGAGCTTATTCACAGCTGTGTGGCCATTAACATCCAATAACAGTAATACAGTATCGATCGCACGACATTCTTAACAGTAACAGACAGTATCACAGTTTAGTCTGCTGTTCTCCCCCCAAACTCAACCTCCTCACAATTCTTCCTCAAGGGTGAAGAGACGTATTCGTCACAAATGCACACAGGTACACACAGTGACATGTTGTTGTGTCCAGGGAGTGCACTTGCATATCGTGAACAATTCTAAAACAGTGAACTGGATTTAAGGTGAACATTGCAGATGAAGTGTCGTCAGTGTTTAAGCAGCAGTAGTGTGAAGTCTTTGGATGTATCGTACAAAGAGTTTGGCTGTGGTGGCCTCTGGGAAGGAGGGTCTGCGTGTCATTTGTGGTTGTGGAGGCACTTTCCTGATCATAGCCACTCAAGCATCCCTTCCCGGTGTGGTGGGGGTCTTTACTATCCTCTCAGCCCTGCTTACTCACCTCCTGTTGTACAGACTCTGCAGAGAGATGGAGCAGTGTGTTGCTGAGACCATCACACAATCCTCTGCAGGGCATCCTGTCCCGAGCGGAGCTGTTTTCATACCAAGTAGTTAAGCTCCCCGTCAGCAGTGTAGAAGGTCTTTCTGTGAATTACCTCGGCTTTCTGCAGTGATTCAGGTGCCGCCTTGCCTTTGCTGTCACAGTATCAATTTGTCCATGATATAATCTTGATGATATACACATCAAGGCACCTAAAACTGCTCCCCCATGTCCACTGGAGTCCCGTCAATGTGCAGTGGTGTTACACCCATGTTGTTTCCCCTAAGAGCCCCTTGGTTGAACTGTTCAGTGAGACTGTTTTTCTGTGGTATGCACAGACGTTGCGTACTGCTGTGGGTCGAAGGTGCTTTGGTAGACCTGAAGAGATGCAGCGATGAGTAATCCTAACGTCCAAGCTGATCAATGCTACCGTACTCTGGGTTTCAGTTCTCATCCTTAATCACGGCAGAGTTGTCAAAGCAGGATGAGAAATCACCGGAGCTGTGATGTCGTGAGTCTGGAGACCGACTCAGTTTAAACAGTCATTTGAACCCAAATTAGAAAATAACTGCTTATCTTCTTCTGTTCAGTGCACTGTCTCTCTGTTCATCACGTCTCTTCAGCTGAGCGGACGGGAGAGACGGTGTGTGAGAGATAGTTGTGTACCAACGTCAGAGGAAAGATAGTGTGTGTGTTTGTGTGTGTGTGTGTGTGTGTCAGAAGGAAAGACAGCGAGAGAAGTCCCCACTAGTCTTGTGGTTAATTGGAAGCCGACATAATTAGTGCTAATTAGGATAATAGCCATTTGTCTTGAGATCTATCCACCTATTGGGACTGCTGCAGTCACTCAGGTGTGTGCACACACGCACGCACACACGCACACACATACTGATGAGCTGACTTGTTAGCAGATAATGGTGCACGTAGGTTTAATGTACAGACTGTGAGAACATATTTGAGCCATATAATGTGACTTTGAATCTCTTTGCATTATGTGAGTGACCCCCCCCCCCCCCCCCCCCCCCCCCCCCCCTGTGTATGGAGACAATGAAGAAGCTGACCGAGGTAGAAAGGAAGTGAGTCATGAACCGTCCGTTGAACAAAGAGAGAACAGTCTCCCTCCGCTGTTTACTCAGCATCCAGCCCAACCCCACCTCCTGTCTTCCCTCCATCTCACCCTTGACCCGCTTTGCTTTCCGCTCCTGTTCCGTTGGCCTTCCACTTCTCTCTGGCTGTCCCTCAGGCCATGCCAGGGGATATTAAATAAATTTAGTCGGTCCAGCAGTCTACCTTTTTCCTCGCTCGTTCTCTCTCACCCATACACAGACCCTAGGCTCTATATGCCCCAAGGATACTCAACAAAGTGTGTCTGGGCATGCTCGTCCTCTACCTTTGTGTGTGCTAGGACTTATTGGCAGTGGCCGGTGGCCAAGCTGGTGAGTGACCGGGGAGAAATCTCCCTTTTCTCTGGCCGTTTGACTGTTGGAAGGAACTCTAAAGGTGATTGAGGAAGCAGGGCTGTGATTTAAACACTGTTAATTACAAGTCACAGAGCTGCAGCGTGTGGAGGGCAGAAGGTAATGAAATGTTTTCTGAGTCAGTGAGGGGACTGTTAAAACTTCTCAGAAACACATCAGCGTTCATTACTGTTGTAACCTCCGTCATCTTTTCCTCTCCCTTTCATCCCCTCGTTATTGGTCTCATGTGCAGTCACGTATGCAGGCGGAGTGCAAAAATCAAGATTCATGAAGCAGAAACTAAGACTTGAATATACAGCACCAGGGTTGGACAAAGGTTTGTGGTTCACAATCTTTTCTGACAGTTTTTCTACTTGGTTGTCTTCGACAAACACAGATATTTTTGTCTCTTTGTGGCTACAAATTGAAAAAGGCACTCTGCTTTGTCACCTGACAAGCCCACTGTGAACGAAGTAGGCCCATAAAGAAATAGTTTTCCCTGTTGGAGTGGAACTGGTCTGCACAAATCCCATCTAACACCCAAAGACGAGCATGAACCCAGGTCTTATTGCCTAATATCATCTCACTAATGCTCTCATGGCTCAGTGGGAGCAAATTCCAGCAGGCAGGTTTCAGATTGTTGCCAGAAGACCAAGAGCAGCAGCAGCCACTTCATGCCGATGACTTAGGGGTGACATATTCCACCGGGGTGTTCCAGTAAACTTGGCTGTGTACTTTGTGTACTGCTCGCGTGCATCATGTAGATTTGATTGTGTACTCCTGGATTTCCCCAATGGGCGACTTTAATAAACATGCATGTTTCCCTGCTATCCTTTTAATGTAGTCCAATTTTTTTTCTGGCCTTGATTTAGATTGAGATAGACGCAATCCAGGCTTTCTAAATAGTTGATGCACATTGTTAATGCATCAGCAGCCTGCCTCCATTATTTCTTCTCATTTGGTGCGGCTCCAACGGGCTTATTATAGAGGCGGAGGATTGTTCTGTGCAGGTTTTGTTTTCTGCCTTTTTGTTTATTACAAGATAAAAGGGAGGCAGACATTCAGTGTTTTAGGTGTTTGACGGATTTTTTTAGAACGAGCAGGCTTGACAATGACGGTCCAGTTGTTGGATGCAGTACAACCTGCAGTACAACCTGCAGTACAAACCTGCAGTACAACCTGCAGTACAACCTGCAGTACAACCTGCAGTGAGCGGTGCAGAAGATTAAGTCTGATTCTCAGATGTGTAAAGACAGGCGATGTATGTCAACATATGATCCAGTTGTATTTAGAAAGCATCAGGAAACATAACTCACTTCCTCGATGACTTCCATGAAGGTGTGAGTCAACAGTCGGGGCAGTAACAGTAGATCTCAATCATCTGTTCACCTCGTCATCAAAGCATCTTTGATGTTTGGTCTTTTATTCACACAACCGTCACACATTGATCGTAGTTGTGCGTTGACTCGTCACCATCAGGATGTTTTCTTTAAGCTCACAACAGATCTTAGGAATTCTTATCTCGAGTTTCACACGGAACAAATGTTACCGTTCAAACTGCGAAGATAACCTAACAATTCAAGTTTATTAAGATCTTAATTTTGGCTTGTAGGCTTCAGCCTCCTCCTTTTTTTTTATAGCAATCACAAACTTCACAAGAAATGTTTTTTGTAAAGATAATTTTTGAGGCAATGCGTCTTCACTGAGCAGCGGAGGATTAAAGGATGTTCAGCAAATATACTGTAAAACTAATCTTCAACCGCAGGCTGTGTTAACAATAGCTTCATTTAAACTATGCATAGAAAATCACTAAAGCAGTCACTGTCAAGCTACTAGCAGCAGAATGTCAAGAGCTACTGGCAGGGGTCCACTTGTCAGTCTTAGCTTAGTTAGACTGTTTAATCCCGTTAGGAAAACAGATCTATCATTTATTCCAACAGCACAAGGAACTGTTGTTTTCTTTCCTCAGTTTTATCTCGGTTGTTCCTCCTCTCTCCTCCGTTCCTGCTGAAGCGGTGAACAGTACCTATTACCATCTGCCCCCGAAGCATCACAACAGGATCTGTCTGTCAGGCATTGCCATCAGCCCCTGAGGGAGAGCATCATTTGAAACAATCACAAAAAGCACTGTTTTTCATATTGGAGTTGCATTCAGGCCGGTTGAAACAGCCGAGCTCAACTATCACAGACATGCAGTGGATGACTTGCATGTTTATTCTGATGGAGGGAAATGAAGTCAGTTCACGACAGTCCACCAATAAACGCTGCTATCACTGAGAAGCAGGGACCCTCCGTCCAAACCTCTGTCTTGTATCGTTTCTCCACGGTGGAATTAATTACCTGAACTCAATTCGGTCGGCAGAATCCCATCCCACACTTGAAGACCACTTCCAACAGTAATTGCTCACCTGATCTGACCTTTCACCTCGTCTCCGTCCATCTCCTGCTCTTTCCTTTGCTAAGCAGTTAAATGTTATTTCATGCACCTGTGAGTCTTGTGGTGCTTGTATCAGTTGGAATGAGGAACAAACTGTGGAGGCCCTTCCCCTGGACGGCCGGTGAGGATTCTACGTCAGGGTTTCTATTTGTTCCTATTTCAGGCTGTGAACGGAGCAGCGCAGTGTTTGAATAAATTCTACGACTCCTGTAGACTCAAGCCAAGTTCTCGTGTGTTTCTCGTTAGCCCCGAAGTGACAACTTTGGCGGACTGACCTTTAAGGTTGCCCAGCTTTTCCTCCCCCACCCCCTTTACCTCCTCCAAAACACATTTGGCTGCTGGGCCTCACATATTTTCTGGAAACCCAGGATAATATAGTTCTGCTCACAGTTAAGTTACAGCTTCATTTGTTTCCTTAGTAGCCCCCCCCCTATGCTGCATTACCTCGGCACGACACTGCTCGTACAATTTTTTAAGAAATTTACCTCAAAAGTTTTTTGTTTTTTTCATAAAGTTTGTCAAAACAATAACCTTCGCTTGGAAAACCTTTAAACACGGTTTCACACAGTGTGGCATTCAGCAGCTCTGAACCTGCCTACGTTAACTGTCAATCAGCCCAACAGATGATGTATTCATGTCTCCACCAAAGCAAACAGCCAGTTAAAACGGCTGCAGGAAACAGTGAATGCTGCCGACTGTGTGAGAAGGTGCATGTATGTGTGCACTTTGTGTGTGCGGTGGCTGGCTGGCTGGCTGGCACTCGCTTCGGAGATGGAGCAGCCAAAAAGCCTGTTTGGACTCGGTTTGCAGTGGAGTATCCCTCCTTCTGCCCTGCTGCAACACTCCTCCCCCCCCAAGCCTCGCTGTTTTGGATGCAGTGTTGTTTAAGAAAGTGGAACGCTGCCTATCACAGATAGAGAGGGAGGGCAGGCAGGGCCGAGGTGGGCTCCGTTGGCAGGAGAATCAGTCCCCAGACCCGACACACACAGATGCACTTGGATATAAAAAACATACTCATGCATGCACCAGCTTGGTCGCTTATCCTCTGTTCTGCAACATGTGTGTGCTAATTAGAGTTCAGCAGTGAGTCTTGCAGACACCCGTGAGTGTTTATTAAATGAGTCTTGGGGCCTGACACTTAATGAAAAACCAATCTGGCTTGGTGCTTTGGTTCAAAGAAGTCAGGGGGTGAGCGAGGGGAGGTAAGACAAGAGAGGGAGGCTGGAGGAAGAGAATTGCAAGTGAAATGGAAAGAAACATTCAGATTGTAATCTGATTGAGGATGGAAAATGGGATTCGAGAGCGTCAGAGAGGCTGTTTTCCATTATTTGAGGGTGGGGGAGAGTTATAAAGGAGGAGGGGGAATAGGATGTTGTTGATTACAGTATTTTAATTTCCCTCTTCTGCCTGGGGAAGATCTGTCACACACACACACATGCACACACACGAATGACCATCACGAGTCATGTAGTGTTGAGTTGAGTTTGTCTTTAATTAAAAGCCAGAACAGTTTAGTCCAGTTTAATTAAATGTAAAAATAAAAGGGAGCTGAAAGTTTAAAGTTGAATTTATTTTACATTCAAATCTCCAATACGTTGCTGCTGTGCGTCTGAATATATTGTAACTCCAGAGATGAGATTGTATAACCTCCCTGCAGCTACTCAGAAGGAATAAGGACGTCCTATTTCTTCTGAAGGGAAATCCAAATGAATTAAGGTCCTCTAATCTCTTTTGCCAGAGTTCTTATTGGCATATTTCATTTCTTTTTTTTGTCTGTATTTCTTTCAATGTGAAAGATCCATGTGAAGGTTTAATTGGAAATCAAACCACCAATTTGAAACAAATGAACGTGTGAGGGGTGAATCCCTGCCGCCGTCGGACCCGTGTCATTCCACAAGTAAATAGTGCCTTTAAATGGGATATGCAAATGAGGAAAAAATACTATGAGCATGAACAAATACTTTTAACTCAACAAATGTTCATATTCTATCTTAATTGGTCTTGGCACATTCTCCCAGCCGCCCACAGAACTCATCTGTATTTGAATGTTAATAACTTGGTGGCGCCACATTCCCTCAAAGCTCCCTGCCTCTTTTTCCTCCATCCTCCCTCAAACACTCAAGGCAAGTGAAGGCATGCCTTCCCAGTCTATTAATCTGCGTCTGCTGAATAAAACAGATGAAATAAAATGGGCTGGTCAGTGCAGTTAATGAGCTTAACAGCCATAAATTGCATTATAGACCTCAGTGAAGACGCAGAATCCATTCACACTGTGGACTGAGACGACAGGAGAAAGCTTTGGGTGAAGCTTCTATTTCAGGGAGTGAGATGTTGCTGAATGCGTGCATACATGTACACACAAAGCAACGTACACACACACATACTCAGACAAATAGAGCGCCAGTGTTGGGGTTGAGGCTCTGACTCTTGTGGAGGTTCTCCTGGGAAATCACTCTGAATAAAATTAGACCTGAGGAATTCTGTCTGGATGTGAGTGTGTGCTGGTGTGAGTGCATGTCAAACAGCCCGCTGTTACTGGCTGGATGAGGTCTCCTCTCCTCTCCTGTTCTCTCTCTTTTTTTGCTGTCCTCTCCTGTGTAGAATCAATATGTCTTTTTGAATCTGTAGTCCCTCTGTTCGTTTGTTACACATACAAAGACAAAGTCACCGCACAAGATGCACGGCACCTTTGTGTCATCTGATAATTACACAGCCGCAGGTGGTGCGGGTGAACTTCGATTCATGCTTTCACAACTTTTATGTGATTTCGGAGAGCACAATACATTTTCGATTAGAACTCAGCCCTGGAGAGCCGCGTCAGGAAGAGGGACTAGCAACGTTTTATAGGGACAAAGAGGCTGCAGGCTGCGGTAAGTTAAGGAAAGAGCAGCTTTCCATCTATATCGACTGAGCCTGGTATGTCCATGCTACAGAAGAGGCCTCCGTGATGACATCAGCGAGCTACAGCCTGCACACGCTGATAGTTGTGTCCATCATCCCAGGACGTGTGCTTAGGGAAAGTGCTAACCAGCTCTCCGACAGACATCTTCAACATCTCTGAGTCAAGTCACCACACGCTTTAAAAAAAAAAAAAAAGACCATAACGTCTTATGCAAATGATTATCGTCCAGTCGCCCTGACGACCATAGTGATGAAGTGCTCTGAAAGGCTCTTAAAGAAGAACATGACGGCCAGCAGCTAACCCTCCCCTGCACACACGCACACACACTCATACACACACACACACACACTAAAACCAATCAACATAGCATGCCATATCCCCCTCACAGCACTCAGTCATCTGGACAATAAAGGCACAGATGAATGCTGCACAAGTACCTCGGCTCAGCATTAAATATGACCCCACACTGACGAGTGGAGGAACTTAATACCTCAATACAGCCCCTGTGCTTCTACACACAATACCTCATTTTATGTTTTCAATACATCTGGCATATGCTCGTTTGCTTTGAGTGTTTTGTTTATATCTACTTCACTGCATATTTGATATCTGGCTACGTGTGCCGGCTGTTGTGAGCGTCGCCGTCTCCCCGACCTGAACTACAGTGAAGTCAAAACTCGATTTGTTTTGAAATGTGTGTTAAATAGTCTACATTCCTCACAATGCTGTTGTTGCATGTCGTACGGTGTCGGTTCAGGTTGGCAAAGGTTGCCTTCTCTGTGCACCCTGTTGAAATTCCGTGGGAAATCGAGCCCAAGCGACACCGTGCCAATCAGGTTATGTAGAACGGCTGAACAATGCTCAAAGACAAGATACAACACATCTTAGTTTTCTTCCAGAAACGGTGCGAACATGCTGCGTTCACAATCCTGCACGTAGCATCCTTCTTCATCTCTTTGTGTGTCATCTATGAAGCCGTGCAGAGCTTCAGGAACTATAAACAGAATACATCTGTGTAAGTGTGGGGCAGCAGCATAGAAACAGGCAAACACACTTTAATACAATTTATTGTCCCTTTGGTTGTATTGATTTTAATTCACTTTCATCTCTCTGATTAGAATATTTTGGGGTGTTTCCATTCACTGATACACATGAAACAAGTATCATCAGTCGAACATCAACTTGTTCCTAAAGCGTCTGTTCCCCGACCGACACGAACAAACACACAAAACTCTGCTTCGGAGTATTTTTTAACCCCCAAACCTCCTGTTATCCTCCCACGCCGTCTCCCTCCAAAGACATTCTATGCTTCCCAGAAAAGCACCGGCAACAAAAATCCTGTTAGCGAGTGATTGTTTTGTTATCTCGGTGTGCTCATGTGAGAGCCGTGTTAGATCATATGTGCTTCTGACGGCGTGCCTGCGTGTACTGTATGTTCGTGCTGTATTGATTGCTGCTTGTACGCGGGGAAATGAGGATGGATCAGACAATACACAAACAACGGGGACGGCCAAGAGAATGAAGGAGACACCAAATGAGCCACATATCAATCTCAGACAGGAGGAGAGATTTATTTAAGCTCTCTGAATCCTCTTTCCTTTTCTGATGCTTGTATTCAATGTTTCCTTTCCCCCGATGAATTCTAAATGATCCATGTACCGAATACTTTCCTCTTGTTAGAGTCTTAGTTTGAGCAATGTTCTTGTCGGCGGCTGAGGAACAGGAGACGGCTTGTTTTGATTGTTGCTGTTTTTCTTTATGTAATCCCTTGTTCTCTGTGTGTCTTATTTATGCCTCCCAGAGCAATCACTTTGGACAATCAGCTGGTCGTCCTGGCAACCACAACTACGGATGCAGGGCGCTACCATGTGGAGGCTGTTAACGAGAAGACGGGAGAGAGCGTGTCGAGTCCTGCGGTCTACTTGAGCATCTCAGGTAAGGAAGTCTCGCCGCCTGAGTCTGATAATTACGCAGGTGAACGTTCAAAGCGAGATGTTGAGTTTACATTCCAACCATGTGAGGAGGAGATGCAAATGAACCATGTTTCACTTCCCGGAGCTCCTCGCTCATTTACCAGAGAAACACTCTCGTTGTTGTTGGAACTGAACTTCGTACTTCTTCTGTGCATGTGTGAAGTCAGTTGTCATGCAGGTCAAATCACCTTACTGCTCCAGAATTGAACCAGCCCCCATGCTGTCAATCAAAGCCAGCGGGCAAAACCAATCTACCGTACCTCAGAGATCCAGTTTGGATGTCAGGCTGCTTACCTTTGCTTTTTTACCACCTGAAATAAAGAGAATATATTATATAACTAAAGGTCTAACAAAGGAAGTAAATGTCAGGGTTCCCAGTCATGCTTAAAATCTGCTGAGTCACCGCTACCAGCTGAGTGTCAGAGCATCGGACCTGGTCCTGGTCCCGGTCCCGGTCCCGGTCCCGGTCCCGGTCCCGGTCCCGGTCCCGGTCCTGGTTCTGGTCCTGGTCCTGGTCCTGGTCCTGGTCCTGGTCCTGGTCCCGGTCCTGGTTCCGGTTCCGGTTCTGTCCTGGTCCCGGTTCTGGTCCTGGTCCTGGTCCCGGTCCCGGTCCCGGTCCTGGTCCCGGTTCTGGTTCTGGTTCTGGTCCCGGTCCCGGTTCCGGTCCTGGTCCCGGTCTTGGTCCTGGTCCTGGTCCTGGTCCTGGTCCTGGTCCTGGTTCTGGTCCTGGTTCTGGTCCTGGTCCTGGTGTCTGTTCCCTGCGATGACTCCCTGAGGGATTCACTCTCTCCGGTGTTCCGGGCGTACGTCACATTAGTAAAACAAATGTTGTAAATGACTTTACATCAACTCAACACTGAAGCTCCTGACTCAGAACTACGAAGGTGAGAAACTGAAATTATTCATATGAATGAATTTTTAATGCAAAGTACTAGTTGTGATGCAGTGAAAAAAGCAAAAACTGCTCCCCCACAACCTCCAAGTGTTGTTGTGAGTCATGACAGCTCCTGTCCACCTGCTCTACACCTAATATACAGTAATTAGACACAGTTGAACACAAACGTATTTAAGTTTTAATACATGGAGAACCATCAGGATCCCTTCCAGGATTGCAGACGTATACATATATTGATAACATATTTGATCCGGCTGTGCAGCCAGACGGATTGCAGGCTGAGCAGGACCGTCTCCTCTCACCATGGAGACCAAGAAGGAGGACGGTCTCCACATACATATACACGTCCACACACACTGCAGAGAGAGGGACAAGCAAACCACACACACAGGGAAGAAAGAGGCAGAGAGATTGTTTACTACAGGTGGGGAGGCTAAGATCCAGACACAGAGAGCATCCAACATTTATCAGAACGATAGTTTATTTGTTTTAAAGCAGGTAGTTGGTTTCCATGTTTGATGCATACATAAGACAATTACGTCTATTTACAGGTGAGGTCTGTGTAAAACTCTCAGGCAGCCAAGTCATGATGAAGAGCGGGGAGGGAGACTATCGATGTCAAAGTATAGAAACCACTAATCCAGCACAGACAATACTGTCCTTTCATCTCTCCTCTGGGGAGTTAACAGCCGTTCACATTTGGCCTCAGGTGACTCCGACGACTCCAATGACTTCTGCTACATCAGCCAGGAATAGTAACGAGCCGAGTGGTAGGGACGGGCTCCATAACACTCCCAGAGACATCCTGCGACATTGTTCCAGTCACTTAGAACCGAAGCAGCACGTTGGCTGAGACACCAAACATCTTCACATATATTCAACCAGGTACAGTTACCACTGATCAAGGAAGACTAAGACAAGAAATATCCCGACTTTACAGACTGAGTTACTTATTTAAAGCACGCAAGGCTGTAGGATCAAGGCTCCTTTGAAACCTGGGCTTCCTGCATATGGGTCCTTTTTATCTCCACTAAAAATCTGGGAATCAATGGCCAACAATGAATCATCTTATCTGGAGCTGGGCTGGTCGCTGTGATGTCTGCGATGCCGTCCAGTCGATCTCGCTTTGCTCCTTGCAAACATGCAGCATCACCTCCAACAATCCCTTTTCTGGGTCCGTTATAAACAAAAGGTTGTTGCCTTGCTGTCTTTATAAAAAGAGGCCTCACGAGGCGTCACTCACCAGTGTTGGCATCTTCTACGCAAACTACCTTTGTTGGACAAACGTATGATGATGACGTGTGATGTCATCGTGACTGTGACAGTAGCACATTTAGCTAACGTCAGCTAGCAGCTAACTTCAGTTAATCACCTTAAAGTTGCCTTGCAGTCAAACCAAACAACATTAGTATAATTATACGATACTTCAGCCACTGAATGATGGTGAAATATACAAATGGATTGTAGATTCAAAAACAAACACATCAGGGTGATTTGTTATTAAGTGGCTGGTGATTTAGAACGTTTATCTGTGAGTGGCTGTTACATGTTCACATTTTAAATGTTAATTTCCCACCATGGTCTTTGATGCCTGGCCGCTGTGTGAGACGTCCTCCAGAGCCTGTTAACTCTGTTCAAAAGCCTCCCCTTTGTGTTCTTGCCACTATCATGGCCTTTATCCCTGAATCTATTATCGCCGTATGTTTCTTTCTTTACCCCCGTACGTCTCTTTGGAAGCTCGATGACAGACATTACCAACAGTCCTTCAGCTGAAGTGAAGCACTATGGTTAAACGAGAGAGGGAGGATAGAATGCTACGTCCCTTGTGGCTGTATAGAGTTTTAATTAGATTCTCTTTACAGGGTTGTATCCTTTGGCTTCCTCTGTCGCGGGTACGGAACAGACTGATACACGCACAATCACATAAATATACACACAGTACCTTGTTACAGCTGTCAGGGCGAGCGCTCCCCTGGGTGTTTTTTTCAGGATTGGTAGGTTATAGTTAGGCTTCACTGATCAATCTGCGGCCATAAATGTCTGCGTGCTCACGTGTGTGTTTGTCTCTGTGCACCGGTGTGTGTCTTCTACAGTAAACTGTCCTCGGGTAAATATCCTCGGCTATAAAACCGCATGTTTGATTCAGTTATTTTTATTGAGAGGAAACGGAGGAAGGAAGACTGGAATATAAAAACCAGGGAGCAAGCGGACGAGTGAGAAGGATGCACAACATGAGAGATTTGGTTTGAATAACATGTTCATATATAAAACTACGGTACAGTACAATACTGCAGAGTCTTATTACCAAGCAGTGTTACATACATGTGTTGTAGATCTACCAGAGGATGTTCGATCTTATACTTCATGCAGTTTACAGGCAGCAGACTGCTGAGATCAGATGGATGTGATGAGCTGTTCACCAGGCAACACGAGAAAACTGTGAATGAACCAACACAAATTGTGCTTTTGGTTCCTCTGGACCCCCCCCCCCCCC